>JAMYWD010000655.1:0-14000 GCA_028583415.1 Protea cynaroides | reverse complement strand
CCCTCTTCAGATTAGGAAGGTTTTCTAATCACGGAGTCAGTTTGACATCGTGTGGTCACACGTGGGGTCGCAGAATCCGTCGACTACACATCCAAAAACTATGACCACACATCTCAGACTCCAGTGGTCTCATTATTTTGAGGTATGGTTGACCCCACCTATTTAGGTATGCGACCACACGCTCCTAATTAAATGATTTTGGGTTCAATTTCATACCTAGCTTTGTGGTTTCTTCACGTACTTGGTCCGCTTGGCCCGACCATGATAGGAAGACCTGATACAAGGTGGTAAGATCGGTTAATACGATACAGGTCTTACAATATATCTAGGTGATTCCTTAGGGGACCAACCATTAGGGTCCCGGCCTATCTTGGGACCCGTATTGTGGCATTTAGAACATTCCCATGCTGGATTAAAAGACAATGAACTAATCTAACGCAATTTATGTAATTAAATAGGTACACTTAGGTGGGTATTAGATGGTCTATTGTCGGCTTCAAGGTTCTTCAACGCTACTGGTGCCTACAGGTGTGGGGTCGGGTCCATAGAATTAGGACATGATGTATGTCTGTGAATTGTATGCTATTGAACATGCCATCCAATAACTGTGATAATTGAGCATGCATTGCATTATAACAACTATGTATGCTTTGATTGATGAATGTTGCAATTATTATTGTATGGGGCTCGTGTGACATGAGGATACTAGTAGAAGGTAATGCATGGGTACACGGGTCTGGACTCGCGTGACGTGCGTGTGCCAGTGGAATGTGATACATGGGTACATGGGCCCAAAATTATTGCTAGCACCTTAGAGGGGGCTCCGGTGGTCCAGGGCTACTATGGGCCAAGGGGCTTCTGCTGGGGTACAACGTCGTTATATTATCATGTTGTATTTATATGTTAGGCATTAGGAAGTTACATCTCTCGGGTTCTAGCCCAAGGGAGGTGGTACGCCTTGGACTGAAAAATGCCACACCCCAAATTTTGACTAACCAGTGGTGTGATGAACCGTCAAAGAAAAACCAACGGTTCAACCAGGATCTCGTATAGGCCTTGCCCATCCGATTAAACCAGATACATTCCACAAGCATAGTCAGAGTAAATAAACAATAGCGGAAGTCTTTAAAAATAATGAACTGAGTATCTAACAGTAATAGCATAATTAATTATCCAATTATCTCCAAAGTAACTCAAAACATAAAATAAAATAAATTAATCAATTACATGTTTCGATAACCAAATAACTAAACAAATCGAAAACATATTAATTGTACTCGTACGACAGATCATGCGCATCTTCCATAGCTTCCATGTCTATCACCACTACGTGTCCATACATTGACGTGTTCATGTAATCTTCAATGGTAGGACCGGCATCAACAACTAAAAATATTCGATGTTGAAAGGGTGAGCACGAATCATGGCTCGTGAGCAAACAAAACAATACAACAAACATATGCATGCATTCAATTCATATCTTTGGTTTGGATTTTAAGTTTACAATATGCTATAGAAACGATTGGCAGCCACAGCACCTCTATACACGAGTGTGTGAATCCGTCCAATGGATCAAATACCATTGCCGTCCCACATGCACCCACCATTGAATAGAGATAGAGCTAAAATGTCCAGATCAAACACCACCAACACTTCCCTGATGCCCTACACATACCAACACGTAAGCCCCTATTGGAGAGGGCTTGCAAACTGGGCTGGCTACTAACAAATCCTAAATGTCATACAGTGCAGCCTCACCCCAGCATCCCTCAATACCTCCATAGAGATAGAGCTAACCCCCCCCCCCCCGACAGAGTCAGAGACCACATAGTCCGAGACCACCTCCCCTGATGCCCTACGATGTAATAGTTTTACTAAGGTAATGGCGATACGATGATATCAGTGAACAAGACTTAAGTGGAGATAGAGCTAGAGTTTGGTGACCAAGATGAACCACAATGTCATGTCCTCCCCCTGATGCTCCACTCGTTTCAAGCACACCAACCACACACACATAATCACATGTTTATTCCTAACATCATCATCATCATCATCATATTATAAATAAACAGAAATAAATATGCATGAGTAGTAATAACAGGAATATTGGATGACATGTGAAATGCACATTACAAGCATACAAGCATAGAATCAATCATGGCATTGGGAATTGGACTCAATAAAAGTAAACAGTTTATTATTAGCCAGTTAGTTTAGGTTTTGTTCCCTCACCTGTTAGGAATGTTCAATCTTCTCCAAGCTGCTTAACTCACTTTTGAATCTCTTGGAAACCTAAAAATTTGTAAGTTCTAAGTTAGGTTCAAGTTCATTAAATTACAGTAGTCAATGGTCCAATCATGGAATCAAACAGACCTCTAGAAGCTAAGTGGTTGCAGGTGTGAATCAAATAGACCTCCAGAAGCTGAGTGGTCCCAGGTGTGACTGCATCTGTGGTCTTAGTTTCTGTGATCGCAGGGTGTGGGGTCGATATGTATGGTCGCATGATATGCGACCACACACATGTGACCACACCCTCCCTGGAAACTTTCCGAGGGCATGTGATCGACACATGTGCCTCGTATGGTCGATCAAACTGCGACCTCATGAGTCTTGGTTGACTTTTTCATTATCAATGCAATACCTTCATGTTTTGATTATCTTATCATTATGATCATTCCTATGATTGTTCTATGGCTTAAAATTCATACTTTCACATCATCCTTCACCCTAATAGATTTCCTTCATAGATGTCTTAGAGTTTTGTCCAAGGTCTTAGGATTGAGATCTTACTTTAAATCAATCTCTCCTCCATAACCTATTTTAAGCATTCAATTAATGTAGGGAACAATTCCATACCTTAAACTTGTTGGAGAATCAGAGCTTTCTCTATAATTCCTTCTCCTAGTTTTCCTCTTTAATTCTCCTTCTCTTCCTACTCCTCTCTTTCTCTCTCTTTCAGTTTGGGTTCTAAAAAAGTGAAAGAGACTAAGGGACGTCCTTTATATAGAGAAAAACATCCATATAAAGTCCCACTTTGATTAGGAAAGAACTCCCTCTTAGATTAGGAAGGTTTCCTAATTTCGGAGTCAGTATACCATCGTGTGATCGCACGTGGGGTCACAGTATCTGTCGATCATACGTTTCAAAACTGTGACCACACGTCTCAGATTCAAGTGGTCTCAATATTCTGAGGTGTAGTCGACCACACCTGTTCAGGTATGCGACCACACATCTCAATTAGATAATTTATAGTTCGAATTACATACCTAGCCTTGTGGTTTCTTCATGCACTTGGTCCGCTTAGTCCGACCATGCTAGGAAGACCTAATACAAGATTGTAAGACCGAGTTAGTAAAGTACGGGTTTCACAACTCCCCCCCTCTTATATAAATTTCATCCTTGAAATTAGCACATACCTTCCGAGTTGAAAAGGTAAGGATATTTCTTTCACATAGAATTTTCTTCTTCCCATGTGATTTCTTCCACATCTTAGCCTCTCCAAGTAACTTTATCATAGTAGATGTCACGGTTGCATAGACGTTGAACCTTCTGACTGGTAATTTCAAATGGTACTACTTTGAACATCAAATCTTCAGTTAAACCCGGTGGATCCGCTGTTAGGACGTGTGTTGGATTTCGGATGTACTTCTTCAGTAACAAGATATGAAATACATCATGCACAGTTGACATGGATGGGGGTAGTGCTAACTGATACGCTACTTTCCCGCGCTTAGCTAGAATTTCATATGGCCTGACATACCTCGGACTTAATTTTCCTTTCTGTCTGAACTATTTTAAGCCTCGCATAGGTGATATTTTTAGGAATACTCTATCACCTACGACGAACTCAAAGTCACGGCGTCGATTATCTGCATACTATTTCTGACGATTCTGAGCTGTTCTAACTCTTTCCCTGATTATATTGACTACTTTGCATGTTTCTTCCACAAATTTAGGGCCTACAATTCTTCACTTTTCGACTTCATTCCAAAACAAAGGAATTCGACACTTCCTACCATACAGTGCTTCATAGGGTGAATTCTGTATAGTAGTCTGATAGCTATTGTTATATGCGAACTCGATCAATGGTAACTTCTCATCCATGATCCTTTGAAATCAATAACACAAGCTCGAAGCATGTCTTCTAAAATCTCAATAGTACACTCCGACTGTCCGTCAATCTGAGGATGAAATACTGTGCTAAACATCAATGTAGTTCCCATAGCCTTCTGCAATCCTTCCCAAAGCTTTGAGGTAAAGCGTAGGTCTCTGTCAGACACTATGCTTTTCAGGTACTCCATGCAATCTGACAATATTATTCACGTACAACTTAGCTAACCGTTCCAAAGTATATTGAGGTCGTATGGCAATGAAATGAGCTATTTTGGTAAGTCGATCCACGATTACCTAATCCCATTTCCAAGCTATTTTGGTAAGTCAATGGTAATCCAGTGATGAAGTACATAGTAATACAATCCCATTTCCAAGCTGGTTCTGGTAATGGCTGCAACAATCCTGCAGGCTTTTGCCTTTCAGCCTTGACCCGCTAGCAATTCAGGCATTGAGACACATATTTAGCTACATCTGTTTTCATTCCTCTCCACCAATATAGTTTCTTCAAATCATGATACATCTTTGTACTTCCTGGATGTATAGAATAGGCAGTCGTATGGGCTTCCTTCGTTAGTCTATGTCTGATGTCTAAGTCTTCACTTTCAAGAACACACACCCTTCCTTTGTATTTTAATGTCTTATCAGAATCTAAAGTGAAGTCAGGAATAGTCCTTCCCTTATCAAGGTCTTCTTGTACTATTCTCAGATAGGGGTCTAATTGGATAGCGGTCTTCACTTCATCTATCAGATCAGGTACAATCTTCAATGTAACAAACATGTTTGAAAATCAATGAATAAACCCTAAGTTAATGGAATCATCTGGTTAATCAATCATGAACTGCACACTATTGCAATTGAATACTCTTGTTGTGTCATACATTGCAGCATTTGAACTGGCTTCTTCTTGAGATTTTGTCATAGCTTTCCTGCTTAATGCATCCGCAACCACATTAGCCTTTCCTGGATGATATTGGATGTCACAATCGTAATCCTTTAGCATCTCCAGCCATCTCCTCTGTCTCATGTTCAACTCCTTCTGATTGAAAAGATAAGTGAAACTTTTATGATCTGATTTAACCTGAAATTTCTCTCCGTACAAATAGTGTCTCCATATCTTGACAGCATGTATCACTGCTACTAATTCCAAGTCATGGGTTTGGTAATTTTTCTCAGGTGTCTTTAATTGTTTGGAAGCATATGTAATTACTTGTTCTCCATGTATAAGCACACATCCCAAACCTAATCCAAACGCATCGATATACAAGATAAATGGTTCTCCTGGAATAGAAATAGTCAAGATGGGAGCTGATATTAATCTTGTCTTTAATGTTTGAAAATACTCTTCACATTCGTCGGTCCAAACAAATTTTTCTCCTTTCTTAATCAGATTGGTGAGAGGTACGGTGATCTTAGAATAGTCTTCTACGAATTGCCGATAATATCTAGCTAAACCTAAGAAACGTCTAATTTCAGCAACATTCTTAGGTGCTTTTTATTTTACAGTAGCTTCAATCTTGCTGGGATCCACTTTGATTCCTTCTACGGATACCACATAACCTAAGAATCACACTTCTTTTAACCAGAACTCGCATTTCTTGAATTTGGAATAAAGCTTTTCTTTCCTTAGTCGTTGTAAAGCTAATCTAAGATTTGATGCATGAGTTACCTCATCTTTGGAGTATATCAATATATCATCTATGAATACGATAGTCAAGGTGTCCAACATGTCATGAAACACCCAGTTTATAATTTCCATAAAATATGCAGGTGTGTTTGTTAATCCAAAAGACATCACTAGGAACTCATAATGTCCATATCGGGTCCTAAAGCTATCTTCAAAATGTCACCATCCTTGATCTT
Source organism: Protea cynaroides (assembly GCA_028583415.1). Lineage (NCBI taxonomy): Eukaryota > Viridiplantae > Streptophyta > Magnoliopsida > Proteales > Proteaceae > Protea > Protea cynaroides. The sequence goes on along the minus strand of JAMYWD010000655.1, from coordinate 8,027 downwards.
CAACTGTTGATACCCAGACCTAAGATCGATCTTGGAAAACACCTTTGCTCCTTGCAACTGATCAAATAAATCATCGATTCGAGGTAGGGGATATCAATTCTTGATCGTGAGCTTGTTTAGTTCCCGGTAATCTATGCATAATCTAACGCTACCATCCTTCTTCTTAACAAATAACACTGGCACTCCCCAAGGCGATATGCTTGGTTGGATAAAATCCTTGTCCAGTAAATCCTATAGTTATACCTTCAGTTCCTTCAATTCAGTAGGAGTCATTCTATAGGGTTCCCTAGATACTAGTGCGGCTACGGGTATAAGGTCTACAACAAACTCTGTCGCTCGATCAGGTGGCAAACTAGGTAATTCCTCAGGAAATACATCTGAAAATTCTCATACCACTTCTATGTCTTTCAGTCGTGGTGCTTCCTTGGTGAGGTCAACCACTGACACCAGGTACCCAGTTTCTCCTTTCTTGAGGCATCTCTTAGCCTTTAATGCAGAAAGAATGAGTTTTCACTTGTGAGAAAGTTTGGTTCCCCCAAAACTAAACTCTGCTCCTTCTTTATCTTTAAATGATATCTTCTTTTCAGCATAAAATAGACTCGTGGAATGCTAGGATAACCAATCCATCCCTAGGATGACGTCAAAGTCTGCCATCTCAAGTTGCACTTGGTTGGCGTTCAAACTTCATCCATTTATGAGAACTGAACATGGTCCATAACCTTGGTCTAATTCTGTTTCTAATCCCATAGGTGATCGTACCAACAATTTACTGTCTAAAGGTCTGAGGGGTAGACTTAGCTTCTTCTAAAATGACACAGATATAAAAGAATGAATGGCCCTAGAGTTAAAGAGTACTCTAGCGGGTATGCCATTAATGGGTACGTTATCTGTGATATTAGTCTTAAATTAATCTAATACAAGACGTTACAACAAAAGGTCAGGTCATACCTGTGACTACATCGGGTGATGCAGTTGCGTCTTCAGCAGTTACTGCATAAACCTTGCCTTGTTGCAGTTGCTTCTTCGATTTAGGACAGTCCCTCGAGTAATGTCCTACTTGATCACAGTTGAAGCATTTAATTCCAGCACTTACTTGCCTTTGCTGAGGTTGGGTTGTTGGTGTAGTCTTGGCTATAGCATTAAAACCTTGAGTACGGAAGGGTTTAAATGTTCTGGAGTTCCCTCCGTTATAAGTAGTTCCATTAGGCCTCTTAATGTCCCTGTTCTTAGCAAAGTAGCTCTTCCTTTGGCTCGATTCTAGTACTTGAGCAATCTGTACAGCTTCATTATATATCTTCTTTTCTAATCTCAATACATGCTCCCATATTCTTCCCCTAAGTCCCATGACGAACCTTTGGGTTTTTGTATCTTCTTCCTGCATGCTAGAGGAGGCAAAGAAGAACAGCTCTTCATAACGCTGCTGATAAGCGTCTACCATCATCTGTCCCTGATACAGACTTAGAAACTCCTTTTCCATTGCATCTCTGAAACTCCTAGGAAAATACTTTTCGAAGAAGACATCTTTGAAGGTAGTCCAGGTCAATTGTGTGTGCTTTGTCAGCAGATAATTTCAGGTAGATTTCCACCAATGATGGGCATCACCTTTCAGCATAAAGGTTGTGCATAATACCTTCTCTTCTTCATTGTTAGTCATCATCATGTAGTTCTTTTCCATCTCTTCGATTCGGTGGGCTAGCCATAAAGGATCCGACGACTTACTAGTGAATTCCCTCGACTTCATCTTCAGAAAACGCTCGGTCAGCCTAGAATGGTCTAGCTGATACTGAGCATATGCTCCATACATAAGCAGTTGGTACTGGTAATTTCCCTGGTTATATCCGCCTTGAGGTACTTTAGGGTTTTGTACTTGAGTTTGTACAACTGGCGTTTGAGGTGCTTGGGGTACCATGTTGTTCATGGCTGATGCTTGGGGCACGGTGTTGCTACCCCCTGGTACGGTACTAGCTTGCCCTGTCGGTAAAGGTGTTATATTTGCGATTGGGGGAGTGATTCTCATAGTAGCTTGCATGTTGGCTTGCATCTGTTGTAATTGTTGTACCTGTTGTGCCAAATTCATAACCATTGTAGCCAATTCCGTAGGTGGGGCTGGCAAGTTTGTTGGGTTGGCTTGGTTGTTGACTCCTAGCGGTACCATATTCTGGTTCTCCTATTCCTCAGGGTTTTCATGGGCATTTACCTCCACAGGTGATGATGGAGGTAGAATTGGGTTACGTCCTCTCAGGGTTATTCTTCGCCCATCCATTTCCTGTTTCCGACGGTGGTAGTGCTTGAAAGTCAAGGAAACATATGAGGCAAGTATAATTTACGTTGATATCATGTTAATCTCACAATAAACGAAGCAAAAATTCAAATTTTTAAAGTCATTCAGTCAAAACAGGGCATTTCCATTGTGGGTTCAATGGGTGTGGTCACATTATATGCAACCACAGGGTTGCGACCATACGAACCCTGGCAGCTCATCGAGAGCCTGTGCTCGATCATGGGGTCGATTGTGTGGTCGCATTTTTTGTCGAATTCTATGACCACACAACTCCAAATCAGGTTTTTAAACCCAATTTCTGAGTCCATTTCTCCATTCTCTCTTTGTTTTCTACTGTTCACAACTCAACTCGCCTCCACTGAGTTGCTACAGTACCGACCACTCACCTTGAGTGAAGTTTCTTCTATCAACCACCGGATTTCACATCTCTACTATACGTTACATTCCAATTATTCTTTTTGTCGGTTCATTATAATTTTCATCGCCTATTTCAATCATTTTCCAATTAAATTTTATTTATCCATAAAAATTCGATTTCTATTGGTGAACCTTGCTATTGGACACCCAACAGACAAAAGCCCTCTAATAGATTCAGGTTGCACCGTCGATTTAGTTAATCAATGGAAAACCTACCTTTTTTACCTATAATTTGGGGATTTTTTTTTCCAACTTCCAAAATTTCTTCAATTTCGTCTTAATTAATAGCAAGTTCCCACTTAATTGGTCCTTGCATGATGTCTTATGATGTACGTGAGTCCGCTAGTCCAAGCATTTGGGCAAAAATGAGGCTTTTGGCTCATTACGCCATTATAATGTTAAAATCTAAATTTTCACTATATCTGATAAGTTGTTTGTTGGTCTATGCCCTTGCAGACAACATGGCTCGCACTAAAGTCCCCAGAGTTCACGATCCTCATCGCTTCAGGTCCATCGAAGTGGAGGCACAGTATCCCTGGTTCCAACGCAAGAAGGTAGAAGGGAGTCGTTGTATCAACTTGGCCAGTCTAGCCCTATTCGATGTAGAGGGGGCTTTTGGTGATATGGGCTGACTCCCCATGATTCTGTACAAGGGTTGCACCCGACTTGAGTTGGTGAAGCAGTTTTACTGCAATTTACAGGTGGAGGGTGACCCAGAGGATATAGATAGGGGCAGAGAGCTCAGAGTCACCAGTTTAGTCAAAGGGGTAGAGATCCCATTTAACTACCAAGAGTTGGTTGATATCCTGGGCATCTTAAATGACGGTCCTTTGGTCTATTGCACACCCAAGGAATCCCAGTTCCTTTCAGTGAGAATGCGCATAGAAATTGACAACCAAATTCTTTGAGACAATCGTTGGTAAATGAAGGCAATTAACCTACATCCAGAGCCTGGGGTGTACTGCAAGATCATTCAGCACAACCTGATTCCCTAGGGTTGACACTATGAAAAGGTTTCGCAGTTAACTAAGTACCTTCTGTACTGCATTTGCACTAAGCAGCATGTCTGCCTTCCTTATATCATCATCAGGACCATGCTTCGTGCCACTACGCCTGGTCTGGTGGGTAACCTACCCTATGGGCGCTTGATCACCACTCTGTTCACTCGCCTATCGGTGGACTTGGTACATGAGAAGATTCATGAGAGCACCTTTTCAGCTGACCTAGACTAGGAAGCCATCTGTAGAATGGGGATGGGAGATGTGTAGGTCAGTAATGAGAAGAGAAACATTATGGTGCATCCCCTTACTCGAGTAGCGGCAGCAGATGCAGAGACAGAGCCACAGCAGTAGTAGAGGCATCAGAGAGTGATGAAGAGGAGGAGGATGATCGAATGTACATGGATGTGGATGCCATACCTCCTCCGTCACCACAACATTCTATAGGAGCCGACCATTCTCGAGCTTCTCATTCAACTGGTCCTTCACGCCCACCATCAGATGTCATGATGGATTTATTGTATGAGATTTGCGATGCTCAGTGTGCTACAGATTATCGGGTAGGAGAGATCATAGACGCTTAGCGAGTGACTGATGGAAGGTGGCGAGTCTCACCGAGAGTCTTCGAGAGACCCAGTCACAGGTAGCCTGGCTCAGAATGGTGTATGCCAAGGACCGTGGGCGAGACCGAGAGGCATCTCCCCCTCCCGCGCCATGACATGTTCATTTTCTTTCTAGTTGTATTATAGAGTAATTGTCCGGGTTGTGGACTGTACTCTAGCCCATGATGTACACTTGTTATTTCATATTCAGATCTATATATAGTTATATCCATTTGTTTTCCATTTACATGCATGCATTATTTTCTTTCTTAATTTATGTCTCAAACAATACAGGTGCGTATGGTGTATTCGTATTACCATTTTTAATTTATCCTAACTCAGTTTACGAACCTTGTGGTAGTATTTTGATTTAATAGGGCAGAGCCTGAGAGCTCTATTACCAAGCTATCACACCCCAAATCTGGACTAAGCAGTGGTGTGATGAACCGTCAAAGAAAAACCAATGGTTCAACCAGGATCTCATATAGGCCGTGCCCATCCGATTAAATCGATACATTCTACAAGCATAAACAGAGTAAATAAACAATAGCGAAAGTCTTTAATACTAATAAACTGAGTATCTGGTAGTAATAACATAATTAATTATCTGATTATCTCCAAAGTAACTCAAAACATAAAATAAAATAAATTAATCAATTACATCTTTCGATAACCAAATAACTAAACTAATCAAAAACACATGAATTGCACTAGCACGACAGATCATGCACCTCTTCCATAGCTTCCATGTCTCTCGCCACTACGTGTCCATACGTCGACGTGTTCATGTAATCTTCAACGATAGAACCTGCATCAACAACTAAAAATATTCGATGTCGAAAGGGTGAGCACACATCACGGCTCAGTGAGCAAACAAAACAATGCAACAAACATATGCATGCATTCAATTCATATCTTTGGTTTGGTTTTTAAGTTTGCAATATGCTATAGAAAGGATTGGCAGCCACCGCACCTCTATACACGAGTGTTTGAATTCGTCCAATGGATCAAACACCATTACCGTTCCACATACACCCACCATGGAATAGAGATAGAACCAAAGTGTCCAGATCAAACACCGCTAACACTTCCCCTGATGCCTTACTCATACCAACACGTAAGCCCCTATTGGCGAGGGCTTGCAAACTGGGCTCGCAACTAACCAATCCTAAATGTCATACAGTATATCTAAGGCCTCACCCCAGCATCCCTCAATATGTCCATAGAGATATAGCTATGGCCCCCCGACAGAGTCAGAGACCACACGGTCCGAGACTAACTCTCCTGATGACCTATGACGTAATAGTTCTGCTAAGGTAATGGCGATACGACGATGTCAGTGAACAAGACTTAAGTAGAGATAGAGCTAGAGTCTGGTGACCAGGATGAACCGCAATGTCACGTCCTCCCCCTGATGCTCCACTCGTATCAAGCATACCACCACACACACATAATCACATGTCTATTACTAGCATCATCATCAACATCATATTATAAATAGACAAAAATAAATATGCACGAGCAGTAATAACAGGAATATTGGATGACAAGTGAGATGCACATTACAAGCATACAAGCATAGAATCAATCATGGCATTGGACTCAATAAAAGTAAATAGTTTATTATTAGTTAGTTAGTTTAGGTTCTGTTCCCTCACCTGTTATGAACGTTCAATCTTCTCCAAGCTGCTTAACTTACTCTTGAACCTCTTGGAAACCTAAGAATTTGTAAGTTCTATGTTAGGGTTCAAGTTCATTAAATTACAGTAGTCAATGGTCCAATCCTTGAATCAAATAGACCTCCAGAAGCTGAGTGGTCGCAGATGTGAATCGAACTAACCTCCAGAAGTTGAGTGGTCGCAGGTGTGATTGCACTTGTGGCCTCAGTTTCTACGACCGCAGGGTGATGGGTCGATACGTGTGGTCGCATATCATGCGACCACACACATGCGACCACACCCTCCTTGGAAACTTCCTGAGGGCGTGTGGTCGACACATGTGCCTCGTGTGGTCGATCAAACTGCGACCTCACGAGTATTGGTCGACTTTTCCATTCTCAATGCAATACCTTCATGTTTTGATTCCTTATCTTATCATTATGATCATTCCTATGATTGTTCTATGGCTTAAAATTCATACTTTTACATCATCCTTCACCCTAGTAGATTCCCTTCATAGATGTCTTAGAGTTTTGTCCAAGGTCTTAGGATTGAGATCTTACTTTGAATTAATCTCTCCCCCATAACCTATTCTAGGCATTCAATTAATGTAGGGAACAATTCCATACCTTAAACTTGCTAGAGAATCAAAGCTTTCTCTGCAATTCCTTCTCCTAGTCTTCCTCTTCAATTCTCCTTCTCTTCCTACTCCTCTCTTTCTCTCTCTTTCAGTTTGGGTTCTAAAAGAGTGAAAGAGACTAAGGGACATCCTTTATATAGAGAAAAACATCCATATAAAGTCCCACTTTGATTAGGAAAGAACCCCCTTTCAGATTAGGAAGGCTTCCTAATTTCGGAGTTAGTATACCATCGTGTGGTCACATGTGGGGTCGCAGTATCCATCGACCACACGTCTCAAAACTGCGACCACACATCTCAGATTCGAGTGGTCTCAATATTCTGAGGTGTGGTCGACCACACTTGTTTAGGTATGCGACCACACGTCTCAATTAGATGATTTATGGTTCAAATTACATACCTAGCCTTATGGTTTCTTCACACACTTGGTCTGCTTGGACCGACCATGATAGGAAGACCTAATACAAGATGGTAAGACCGGGTTAGTCAAGTACAGGTCTTACAGAAAATCCAAGGGGATGCGCTTATAAAAGCAATTTAGTAAAAGAGACTTGGGCATCCTACTTCTACCTTAGCTTGGTACATGAAGTGTGAAAGTCGAGAGTCGTAGGCAGGGTTGAAAGCTGTGGTGGACACACTATGTGTACCTATAGAACCATACCATGACCTAGCATTAGGATTCATCAGACACATTGGTGGATGACATGTGATACTTGATTCCTTATGGAGCTGGGATGGGAGGCCACCCCTTGTATCGATACTTATGCAGATTATTCTATTGCAGAATTTATAGAGTCTCCTCCGACAAGGGACACTTCTATGGGCGAGGAGTACACTTAGGAGCACAACGAGGGCTGCCCCTGCAACGACTGCGTCTACGCTTGCGCAACCCTCCCCATACTTTCCCCACTTCCCCCTTATGATTCATTTTGTAGATAGATGATGTAATCTATCTAGACACAGACGAAAAAATTTATTCTTTTTATTTGGCTATGTGTATACTGGATATGGGTAGTATTTTGGTGAAATTATGAATGCAAATCATAACCGAACCCTATTATGTTATGATATAAATAGCTGCATCTGTCATGTATTGTTTGGCTTTTGATATTATTACTATTTTGTGTTCAATTGTATATTTTGGATATTACTAGTGTAGACTGTGGGATTCGTTGATAGATCACTGTAATTGTCGGTCGTTGGGTGAATTTGGGTAGTCTTGTGGGTCGACCTGGATATCACACCCGATTTTAGAAATAGGCTGTGACAGTATGGGCCTTCCCAATTTAGTGTGAACTTTCCTTAGTGCGTGGGGTTTGCCCACTTAGAAGTTCTTCCTTTGATGTGTGATTTCTAGTGTCAGGCCACTTTCTGCTAGTGCACTGTTGTTTGGTTCAGAAGGCACTCCCTGACTTCCCCAAGGAGATCTAAG
>JAMYWD010000653.1:0-75000 GCA_028583415.1 Protea cynaroides | reverse complement strand
TCCTACATTACTCTTGCCCTAGGAAAACCACAAGAAGTGGCAACAGTGTTTGGTGGAACGCCATTATATAGGTACATTCTCTGTGGCATCTACTTGTGGGTGCTAGAGCTACCAAGTTCCTTGGTACGATGTAGTTTGGTTCCATGGGGCACTATCTTCGCCATAGTTTTATTGTGTGGAGAGCTTTGACTTCTTCTCCCCTAACGGGATCGTTCCTTCATCATAGATGTATCAACTGCATGCTAGATGCGTTTATGTTGGCCTTTAGAGGAAAATGTCCTCCACTTATTTTTTGCATGTCCCTTTTCCTCTCGGGTGTGGGAATGAATTTTTTCGAAGTAGTGCCCTTTGAGAAGATGGATTTTCCCTTCTAACAATTAGTAGACATGGATATCTAGCACATTCAAAGGCAAGTCACCCTGTGATACTACTATGAAGCTAGCTTCTATGCTTCCATCTATCATATTTAGATGGAAAGGAACCTTAGAATGTGGATCACAAAGTCCACATATTACTCCCAAATTCAGGATGATATTGTAATTGATGTTTGTGGAGTGCTCTTCCCTAATCTTAGATCTTGTCCTGCCTCGGCTAGAAATAGTTTCATCATGTCTTCTTGGGATCTATCTATCCAACCGTAATGTAGATAGAACTTTCGTTTGCTGATTTTGTTCTTCTTGTTTGGGCTTGGCTCTATCATGCAGGATACCCAAGTATGTTTTCTTTTTTGAGGGCTGTTAATATATTTATTCACCCAAAAAAAATTCCAGAATATGGGTTCTAAATTAGGGTCTATAAACTCTATACTTTCTAGCTGTGAATCTTAGGTCTATAAGTCGGTAGTTTAAATAAAGATTTTTAATTAGGGTCCATAATTGTGGTAATGGACCCACCCTGGGAGGCTGGACCTTTGTATCTGTTAGGCAGTCCTTGGGATCATTTCAAGGGTAGAGAGAGAGAGAGAGAGAGAGAGAGAAACAGACAGACAGCAGTCAATGGAGACATGGAGCTTCTCAGAGACAAATAAGCACTTCAAAGAGGTAGGCGGCATACACCCCCTCCTCCCCCATCTTCTTGTTCTTCTATTCCTGTACCTCCACCTGCTCCTCTAGCAACCACTTTCTCAGCTACAGTGGGAGGGAGTGAGAAAGTGATGCAGTCCAAGAAGGCCCAAGGCCCAAGCTCAAGTCGATAATGGGTCAGCCCAAAGAACCAATCGGTATTGGTCCATTGGACCAACCCAAAGACCAACCCACACTGTTCACGTGAACAGTGTTCACGGTACTGTTCACATGAACAGTACCAACAACAGAAATTTTTCTTCTTTTGTTATTTCTTTCCTAAATTATTCTTAGATTTTGTTTCCTAAAGTTAAGTTATGGATTGATATTTTGTAAGTTGTTTTTTTGGAAACTTTCCTAAATCTATAAAGGCAAGTTTCCCTTTTAATTTATCTTAGGATATTTTTTAGATTGGAAACTTTCCTAAATCTATAAAGGCAAGTTTCCCTTTTAATTTATCTTAGGATATTTTTTTTTTAAGATGACTAAATCCTTCCTTATTTTGTAATCTTTCTTAAGTTTATAAATAAGATAAAGAAGAAGAGAGCCAGCAGATTTAGACCAGAAAAAAGAAGAGAGTTTAGCTCCTGATTTTCTGGTTGAGTCTCATAGGTTGTGAGACTCAACCGAAATATTCTGTTTTATGGTTTTCTTGTCCTTCTGTTAATTCCTTCAAATTCTTATTATTGCATACTGAATTGCGATACCATTAAGTGTTGATTTGATCAACGAAAGCTCGTGGGATTAAAGATTAAAATCATATCGACCAGCTCTAACTAAACCAGTCCCGTTTTCAGATGATAGGTAGTTTTCAAAAAATCACATCTCTCTCATCTGTGATCGGATCATCTCCAACTTTGGATATGTCTTCAAGTACATCCTAAAGAGTATTTCCCATCAAGTTTCAAGTGATTTCAAGGGTTAGATTTCAAGATAAGTGGTTTTCTTCATTACTTTTCTCTGCAGATTTTGTATTGGATTGAATTAAGATCCTATAGCAAAGAGGGCTTGTTAATTTGACTTGCTTTGAACCCTCTTTGCCATCAGAAAGAAGATTTGGGACAAAAGTATCCCACCCAAATCAATCACACACATGGCTGAATCAGTGTCCACAGATATGGACATGCAATACGGCATGGGGTTTGCCAATCAGGGTGATATATCACATCTCATATTTCGAAAACCCCACAAACCAACTCCCCCTTGTGAAGTGGGTCTCAATCCATGACCTCTGCTATCAGCAGTAGGAGGATTTACCACCAGACCAAGGGTAGCACCTCAATGTACACAATTATTTATCTATAAATCATTCTACTCAGTTCCATATGCTTATACTCATTAAAATCAAATTATAGTGCATAAATTTGAGAAATGTTATATAATACATATTGCCTTTTCATAGAATATTTTACAATAAATAAGAAGAAATGAAGAAATTCACAAACCTTCATGTTTCCACCAGAAGTGTAGTCCAGGACAGCACTTCCCTGACTGAAACAGAATCCCAGTGTACATGGTATTAGCATATTAACTTCTGTGAAAATAACATTTTAGAACAGAGAAATAAAAGCTCTAGAGTACTAGCTAATCCATGCAAATAAGAAAATATCTGACAAGTAGAAATTTTCAGCACGGATTTCAACATTGCAAATTTTAAGGTCAAGAACATTGACTCCAGGACAATTTTCTATCTAAAAAAATTCAGTCTCAAAATCAAGCAAATAAGTCATTCAGGTACAGTTATTCTCATAAAGATTTTCCCAATTCAATATAGATGGGTATGTAAAGAATGTTGATCACTTGATCATACAGGCATACCATGATAAACAGACAAAGAATGAATATTAGTATACTTTGCTTTAGCAAATGTATGAACTACAACATGGTACTCCCAAAATAGAGCTTATATGTATCATTGAATCATACATATCAGCAATACAAATACCAGATTAGTGCTACTCTTTCATAAATTCAAATAAGTTTGTAATCAAGATGCCCATTTCATAAGAACTACAACATGGTAATCCCGAACTAGAGCTTACATGTAATATTGAAACATATCAGCAATACAAATACCAGGTTAGTGCTACTCTTTCATTCAATTCAGATAAATTTGTAATCAAAATGCCCTTCTAAAATGGGCCATATCAATATGTAATAGCTGCCTAGCCACAGAAGCTGACTTTTATTTTTTAAGCTGTTCCTCAACGAATTTGGCATCAACTCTATATTTTTTCAAGAATTAAGGAATTCCACAACTTCAAGTTGAATTATAAAGTTCATTACAAGTTCAGGTAGAATTACAATATTCATCTAAATTTTATTTTATTTTTTAAAGGAGGGAGTTCTGAGAACAGAAGCATGTGAATATTAATAAAACAAGTCCTAGAACAAACCTCTGCGCTCAAGCTTTTGGTCAACTCCATTAGTTAAAAGGTTAATTACAACGGATGTTTCGTTAGGAGAAAGTTACCCTACACAATGATCCCCAACAACCAGTGAGTGACTACTAACATGAAGTAGAGCCATGTGACCATCTGTATGTCCCTGAATTACAAAGAGGCTATTAAGTTAGATTTCTGAGTGAAAAAATATCAAGAAAGATGCAAATATGGACTTAGTACACAAGTGAAAGAATTAAAGGGAAATTGCAAAAAGTGATGAACAAAAGAAAACATGGGGGATGTGGAGCCAGACCAGCAAAGGATTCAGTTGTTCCATTCTTATGCTTGTGCTGTTCTGACTAGTTAAGACATGGGGCTATTTAGGGTTTTATGTCAATGTCGTATTCTTTTGAAAAAATATATCCTTTTTAGTGACTTTTTTTTTATAAGAAACGATTTACTGATAAGAAGGAAAATAGAGTACAGAATAGAATACAACAAGAAGTAGAAATACACATAGGTACCCAACGCTACGCAGGGGCCAAGCCAATATACCCATAGCCCCTAATACATCACAATAGAATAGATTCCCCCCAAACCACAGTCTAGGCCTCACCCCCCTTTGTTTAGCCAAATCATCTGTAATCTAATTAGCACTTCTTGGATTCTTTTTTAGAGACTATTTCAATTTTTTGTAAATACAATTTTATTAGTTACAAAATGTTTGATATTTACTCTCTATAGCAAGTCAAAGATTACTTTTTCTTCTTCTTTTTTCGAATAAAGAATTATATTAACAAAGCTCAAGGAGAATACAAAGTTGGGCGCACCAGACTAGAACAAAATGGCACTACACAAACTAAAAAGGACAAATATCCACATTAGAATTGAATAGGTAGGTCTTAGGCATTAATGACGAATCTATTTCTAGGAGAGTCTGGGCAGAACCATATTAGGAGTTAGTTTTAGTCACAAGTTTCAAAGTCTAATTAAGTTCCCTTGGAGTCTTAAGTTACAGAAGGATATAGGTAAGTCGCTATAAATATGGCTTTTATAATGTTCTTCACATATTTTTGGATTATGAAATAATGACTGTTTTTGACAGCCTGGAGTTCCAACAATAAATCTGTTGGTGGTTTTTCTCCTCTTCTCCTATTTCCTCTCTTTTCCTTCTTCTTCTTGTTGTTTTACAAAGTTACTATTAATGGTTATTATTCACCACCCCGTAACAGATAAGATTTCTGTCTTTCGTATTTGCTTCTATTTCTTAAATCCTGTCTTCGCAGTTCATTCTATGTAGATCCTGCATCTTAGCTCAAACCCTAGTTAATTTTCTACTACACTTTCTTCTTCATCAATTCATGATCTACCTATGCAAGAATCTGTCTCTTTTCCCTCCCTTATTAGGCCTCTCCCCTACCACCAAATTTTTAGTTCAGCCCCAGAAATTTGAAACCCTAGGCTGTCCTACATCAATGAGCTAGCAAGTTGCCACGTAACATCAGACTCATTGGACACCATTCTGGAATTTCTTTTTGTTCCTTTTTAAACCCAACTCAATAAATCATGATATACTTGGGGTCAGCTCCATTAGCCTATTCCACTCTAAACTCAACTAACCCTTACTCCGACCAAATGAGTCGGTTACACTGATCCTGTTTCATCATCTAACTCTATTCAAACCATACTTCTTGTCATCCCAAATCCAGCCATTTCTTTTCTCACACTTCTCCCAACATCATTTTAGGTCTGCCCCTTTCTCTTTCAGCTCTAATCAGAATCATACCGCTCCTCCTTACTGTGCATTTAAAGATCTAAATTGTAGGAGTCCATGCCAACCCTATCAAATATCGGAGCTACTTCTGAACTACCAAGTTAATGCAGATCCGCAACCCTGTCAGCATACTCGTAAGGCCTTGAATTGACCCTGAAATTACAGTGTTACCACTCAACTTTTAACTTGAGTTTTTTTTTTGGGTAAATAAAGAATTATATTAAAAAGCCCCCAAGATAATACAAGAATAGGGTTTTGCAAACTAGGGCACTTCTCTACTCACTGTCCATCTAACAAGAATTAGTATTCACTGTTGTGGGTCCCATAGTGATCCCCAAGTACGGTTTTGCAACCCGGAACCGCATCAAGCAGTATCTGATTCAAAGTCAAACGTGGCCATGGATTCCTTTATTTTCAAGACTAGAGCTCATTTACCTAATTGAAAGACTTCTTCCTTATTCATAGATGAAGGGCAAAGTGAAAATCTCATCTCGCTGCCTACTATGGAGGACACCGAACAGGTTCCGTATCAGGAAGAGAACAGTATAAAAAGGCCTTACAGTCGAAGGAGCTTCCCAAACACCTTCTATTAGCGTGATAGTGCAAGCAAGCAGCCTTCTCAACCAAAGAAATCGTTCAGAAAGCCACATGTTAGCAGTGCATCATCACGCCCAAATCTCCCTTATACTCCACCTTGTAGGCATGGCAGATAGACTTCTCTAAAGGTATGGTCCGAGCCACAGTGTTTCACGTGCAAGGGATAAGGGCACTTCTCTACTCCAAATTTCAAAATCTCGAGTCTCGAGGGTGTCTCGACTCTTTGAGAAACCGAGATCTCAGTGAGACACTGTAAAAAAGCCAAGAGGGCTTAAAAAAGTGTCTCGGGGCTCAAATGATCATTTCAAGGCTTGCTACTCCAGAGAATCACTCTTTTAGCATACATAATCACATTTAAACAATAAAATTGAAAAAATAATCACATGGTGGTTGTTTGTGTTTACACCCATATTTGGTAGTAACGATCTGAAGTTCAGATGTATATCTAGAGTAATATTGGTTATTCTACATAATGTCACACTGGTAGAAGATCAAAAAACGCAATGAGCTAGTAAAATTATATTTTAGGAGAAGAATAAACATAATAACACTTATAATTAGTTAATTTTCATAGCCAAAAAACCCAAAGTAGTCAAGTAGTCCATACAATCATAATTCATACATTATGTCGAGACTAGTCGAAAACTTGTCAAAAATGTAGAGAAATGGTTGAAAATGTCAAGAAATGGTCGCAAATGTCGAGACCAGTCGAGAATCTTGAGATCTCGTCTCGTATGAGATCTCGTCTCGTATGAGATCTCGTTTCGACCTTTTCGAGAACATTGAGATTCTCAAGATCTTGGGGAGATCTCCCCAAGATTTTGAACCATGCTCTACTCACTATCCTAATTGTCTGTCGCCTTTGCTAGTGCTTCAGAAGAGCGACAGAAGAACAAAATAGTCTATCTGGAGGAGAGCATATATCTAGCGAATGCAGCAGCAGCAGCAGCGACGATGGAGAACAACAACAATGCTATGTTCTTTGTCCTCTTCTAGCCTCACATAACATCTCTGAAAAGGAAGATTGGCGTTGCAACAGAAATTTCCAAAGTAGGGCGAAATGCAACTAGTCTATCACCATGGTGATTGACAATGGCAGTTGTACCAATGTCGTTTCTGAAGATTCTGATCGCAAGCTTGGACTAAAGACGAAACCGCATCCCAACCCTTACAAGGTGGCTTGGGTTAACAACACCAACCTGAAAATTCACAATAGGTGTTTGCTCACTTACTCTATTGGAGGGCTGAACGAAATGTAGAGGACGACCTACCATTGAAGGTCTATCACATCCTCCTTGGGCATCCATGGCTATTTGATAAGAAAGCACACATTGTGGGTATTAGAATACTTACTCTTTCAAGCACAATGGACTCAGCCCACATTCTTGGCACTCATCCAAGCTCGACGGAGTCGAGTTCTTTCAGAGGAGAACTGATGCAGAAGCATGTGCCTGGTTAGACCACTATGTGATCCTTTGGCAACCCAGGCCAAGGCAGAACTGGCCCAAGCCCAAACCAGGATTTTGGTCTGGCAAGGATTTAGTTTAGTTATTTGGAATTATTTATGTTATTCGATGTTTAAATTTTTTTTATTTCATGTTTATCAGTAGCTCTTAGCCAGTTACGAGTAGAGTCCTAGTTAGTTTGAATTTTATCTTCAGTTGGGCCTTAACATTAGATTAGGATTTGTTTTGAGTTTCTTTATATGGCTACATATACTGAATGACTCACATGGAATGAGAAATATTGATTTGAGTTGAGTTTTGCTAAGGTATAGTCTGCTGATCACTGGTTTTCTCTCTCTTTTCCTTCCCCGCAACTTTGGATTCTCTTCTCAGGTATTTTTTCTCCTCTTCACTTCTGTTCTTCCTGTTTCTTTTTCTGTTCTTCTTCTTCCTTCCCCTGTTTTCTCGGTGAGGTACTTGCAGCCCCACTTGATCACATCAGTCTCTTTTTATCGTTCTTGAACTGGAGGGTTGACTTTTTATCCTTTTCAAATTTGAATTTTATAATATTTTTATTGGATTCAAATTGGGGGGGGGGGGTGTTTGCTTATTTATGAATAATATCTTATCTAAATGAAATATAAAATTATATTTCATTTACTTAAATGATATTAGTCATAAATAAGTACTGCCTAACGAGTATTGTTCCTGTGTACGTTCCTGGCGTTAGAGTCCAAACCTGGTTGACTTTAGGTCAAAACCTATCGAAATAGATATTTATATAAGCGGGTGGAGTGGACCAAAACCATGTCGAAACTGAAACTTAGTCTAGTCGGACCAGGTTTCAAGGCACTTTTGGATTTGATCTTTGGAATTATGCCAGTCGAAACTAGTGGTTTCCATCAGCACCTCGAACTATGATCAAAACCAGAACCTGGTTTCAGTCATACGACTCGTACCACAAGATTTGATTTCAGAAATTTATCTTCAGAATAATGCTTGGTTGTTAGGATTTGTGTGGGTTGGATTCCATAGGGCTAAGGGTTGGAACGTTACTCCTAAAACCCTAGGTCGATCGGATTCCTTGCGAGGGAGTTCTCTCTCTTGGAACCTGTTCTGGTTTCCGCCTGTTGCTCTCGTTTGCTCTTGGTCAAGAGGTTGAAGGCAAACCCCCCACCACCATATCACTTAACCGTACATCTAAAATTTTACCCATATGCCCCTCTTTCTTAAAACTTATTGTTAGTTTATCCTTCCTTCCATTAACTTCCTGAACTACCACTTCCATTGCCTATCAATTCCCAATTTGTCCCATATCCCGTGAGCTTACTCTTTAGGCCTTGAACTGACCCTGAAATTATATTTTTGCCACCGAACTTTTATTTTGAGTTATTATTCACTCTTGTGGGCCCATAGTAATCCCAAAATGGGGCTTTGCAACCCAGGACCACATCTCTACTTATAATGTATTAATTACTTATTTTATCTTTTCTAGTATTACCACTCAGCCATCCCTGGACTGCATCACTACTTCTCATATATTAGTTCCTTATTTTATACTAGTTTTACCACTCATCCATCTCAACATCCTCATTTCAACAACAACAACAATTTTACTCATATGTTATTTCTTTACATCCTAACATTCAGCTCCATACATCATTGAAAGCTTACACTCTCCTATAAAGTTTCCTTTGAGGCCTCAATCACACAAAAATCTAGAAGGCAGAAGCACATGTCCACTTCATAAACCCAATTTTGATTCTATTATAACCACTCTATCTAGGGCCATATTTCCCATTAAATTATAAGCTCCATGTCCTTACCACTTCAACTGTCAATTTTCAGCCTTTCCCCTGCCTTTTGCACCATAATATTACTCAATTGGTCAGTTGTTGGTTTTTTACAGTATATGACTGAATCATCAAATTCCCTACCGTCACCTAGTGAGGCTACCCCTAGGTTCCAACAAAAATTACTACATTGAAATTATAACATCCATCATATATTACTTATATTATACAAAAATGCACAAAGAGGAAGATATTTTGCCAAAATGCATAAAAAGATTTTACAGGTGAGCTATCAGTTTTAGGGGCTGTTTGATAAAACTTCAACTCTGGGATTCTTACTTCTGGTTCAAATTTCTACTCCAACTTCAAAAGGATTCAAGAGTATGAGGGAGTAGAAACATGTTTGTTAACCTAATTTAGTCATGGACTCCAGAATAGTGGTGGGGGGTGGCGGATGGTGGCACTAGTGGTGAGTGGTGATGGTTGGTGACGGTGGTGGTGGGTGGGAGGTGGTGGTGAATGGTGGCGGTGCGTGGGTGGTGGTGGTGGAGGATGGTGGCGGTGGTGGTGGGTGATAGTTGGTGGTGGTGGTGGGTGGTGGTGGCGGTGGTTGGTGGTTGGTGGTGGTGGCGATGGTAGGTGGAAGTGGGTGGTAGTGGATGGTGGTGGCGGTGGTGGGTGGTTGGTGGTGATGGCGATGGGGGGTGGTGGTTGCGGTGGTGGTGGGTGATGGTGGTGGTGGGTGGTGGTGGTGGTTGGTGGCTGGTGGTGGTGGCGATAGTAGGTGGCGGTGGGTGGTGATTGAGGATGGTGGTGGTGGCGGTGGCGGTGGCGGTGGGTGGTAGTGGATGGTGGTGGCGGTGGTGGGTGGTGGGTGGTTGGTGGTGGTGGCGACGAGGGGTGGTGGTGGTGGCGGTGGTGGTGGGTGATAATTGGTGGTGGTGGTAGGTGGTGGTGACGGTGGTTGGTGGCTGGTGGTGGTGGCGATGGTAGGTGGCGGTGGGTGGTGATTGAGGATGGTGGTGGTGGTGGGTAGTGGTGGCGGTGGGTGGTGGCGGTGTGGTGGTGGTGGTGGTGGTGGCGGCAGTGGGTGGTGGAGGGTGGTGGCGGTGGTGGGTGGTGGGTTGTGGTGTTGGTGGTGGTAGTTGGTGGTAGTAGTGGTGTGGGGTGATTTTTACTCTAAAATTGTGCTCTGAAGTCAAAAAGCATCTATTTGATGCTCCAAAAAATTGGATTCTAGAGCTCATTTGGAGTTGGTTCATTCATGGATTCTCTAGAAGTCCGAACCGGGTTACCAAATAGGCTTCTACTCCATTTATACTTCAGAAGTACTTCTGGAGTGTTACCAAACACCCCCTTAATATAAAACAACCAATTCAAATCAAACTGCAGTCAAACTAATTCTCTGAATTCTTTCATAATATAAGTCTAATCATCCCTAAATATGGGGCAAATATTTGTCATTCTAAATGATGTACTCCTGCAACAAGGTAAATGGAACCATCTTCAAAGGATTATACTCATGACACCAGATGGCATAGTGGACCAAGATATGAATGTAGCAAATAGTAGCAACAATGACACCCACTATATGATCAAAATGGCCAACCAATAGCACCAAAAGATCCCAGCGACCTCTCAATTTTCCAGACAGGTGGCCTACTTTTTTTCCTTTAACACACATCTACTTGCCATGAGAGATCATATCCGCATCATTGAATATGAAAACATTCAGAATGATAGATGAATATAATAAGATGGAAATTATGGTACCGGAGCAAAAATTGTTTTTAATCTTTCACCACCAATGCAAATCTCTTCACCTCCTGATATTGAGGTATAACCAAGAGACCAATCACCTGTGACACAAAATGCATATTGTGAATTCCTTTATATAACAGTTGTACTGGCTAGTACTGGTTCTTCCTCTGAAGCATGCATGAGATTCACCAATTTTACAATGGAATTGAGGCAAGGCCCCAGGAGCATGGTGGCATCCAAGACCGAGAGTTGAGATGCCAAACTCACCTAAGACCAATAAATTTTATACAAACCCTAATTATTAGGTGCAAAGCAAGGGAGGGGCCTGGTTTAACTATTCCCATTGCCATCCGATCCCTAAGGTCGATCCTATGACAAATCAAATCCCACATTTGTGTCTCCATCTTGTGTACACTTGCTTAAAGCAATGCAATGAAACCTGGCCCAATCATTGACCCACAAATAACGCGCAGGTCAAGGGGCCACTGGTTTGACCAGCTCAGCCTGGCCCAGTTGAGTGAGTCAAAAATGACTTTAGCTCAAAGGTGTATATCATAAAACATCAATATAAGACACAACTGAAATGGTAGCTAGATAGTTGGATATGTGTTTTGAGAAACCATAAGGTTTAATGTATTCAAGTATCAGTAATATAATGCTTATCTAAATTTTGTTATATAAGAAAGTATAAAAAAAAAGCTCTTTCCAGGAGGTCACCGGTTTAACCATCTAGGTCAGATGATCTGTTGATTTAAGTCAATCGGTTTGAGTATAAGAAGCTTACAAGGGCAGGGTGGCAGTTTGACTGATTGGGCTGGGCCTTGCATGCTCAGGCTAGGTCTTAGAACACTGTTTAAAAGGGTAGAAAAGCATCACATGGTAGGTTTGTAAATCATAGAAATTTAGTCTCATATTAATATTCTTTTCATAAATCTGTAGTGTCATACCAGTGTGTTAACAGAAAAGAGAATTACAACAGGAGCAATCATGAAAGAGATGACCCCCGCCAAACAAAACTCACACTTAGGAAGTAGGCATAAACAGATATGCACAGGGAGTAGGCATAAACAAAGATCGGAATTTGACTTGACAAAGAAGATTACCCTGGAAGAATCAACTAGGTTTCTAGGATATTCATATGTTTAGTTAACCCATGTTTAACTCTGAATAAGTTGGCATACTTCCATCAACTGCAGTGAAATGTAAATATAGACCTTTGCATTAATCTTCTTGTATACCCAATACTGTCATTAATACTCAATATTGAGATTTCACTCAAAGACCCCGTTAATGCCATAGAAATTTATAGTACCAGAAAGACAGCTATTATGTGATAATAAAATTTCAGCTGAAAGATTGTCAAAACAAATCCCCATGTAAACCCAAGGGGCTGCCTATTGCCATCCATGAAAAAAAAAACACATAATTTTGACGCCAGAACAGGCTGTTATACATGCTAGTAGGCAAATGAAAGAAGATAATGATAAACCTTTTCCAATGCGTCGCATGGTATTTTCATGTGCCAATAGAGTTGCATCAGGATTGCATTTTTGGATAATTGAAAGACCTGAAATCAATCCATCCACCAGCCAATTATTGCTAGTAAAGAAAAAAAAATTCTAACAAATAAATCAAACTTCCAATTAAAAAAGAAAAAGAAAATTGAGCATACTGAATTAAAAAAAAAATGTAGAATGCCAATTAAGTACACTAGAAAGTAGCAGGTATTGCAGGTTAGATGATAAGAAAATGAAATATGCCTCTCATGCAGTTAAAAGCTACATCGGTTAATGGTAAGTGCCGCAAGTTCCTCTGGTAATATACTTCCACAGAAACCATGTCCGCATTACACACGTAGCAAGTAGGAAGCAACAGATAACAAGTTTTTACAATGGACACTCAACAAAGACTTACTCTTTCCATAGAATCAATTGAAAATCATTTTACTCAAAATGTCCAAACTGACATGAGAATATCAGACACCTAGATGCAGAATCAATGTAACAACAAAGACCTTCTTTCCATGGGCTTAGTCATGTATTTTAGTGCAAATCCTTATTGTCATTTTCATGTTATATTTAGTCGGGAAAAATCTAGCTGCAGGATTTTGTTTTGATGATCCAAAGATTGGATCTATTTCTGCCACTTCTCATTTAGCCAATTTTTGGAAGGTGAGACCTTTGTTTTGTGTAATTTTGCTATCTTTCAAACCTCTATTTAGTTACCTTCCAATGAGACTAAGATCTTAGGATTAGCTAGCAACTAACATAGCAATAACTAATTAGGGAAGATCCCCTAACGACCAGCTGTCCTTGGCCAATGACCCAGCCGGCTAGGCTGCTGGCTTGCCTGGCGGCTTGGCTTGCCTGGCTTATCCATACTGCATCAGATGACTTCACTGATTTCACACAAACAATATAGAAAATGCCTAGTCCACTATCAATGAATGGAAAAAGTCCACTATGTATGAGAGAAGTGACCAAAAAAATTTGCAACAATAAATGCAAAATAAAAGTAAAAACTAACCTAAACTTTTCTTAGTTCCTTGAGGAACTTACCATCGACGTGATCATGATGGTGATGAGTAACAAAGACCACCAATTTTCTCGGCAAAGCAGTAACAATTTCCATGAGCTGATTACATAAATAGCAATGTCTGAGTGCAAGAGAACAGTACTGAAGAATTAAACTAATGTAAAATTGAAAAATCAATTCATGCCAATAATTTTGGATTCGGGGGCAGCCAAGTTCCTATCCCAACTTGCTCAGTGTGCAAGCCACAAAGGGCTTACCAATTTCCCTTCTGAAACTGGGGGGGCCCATGGAACAAGGCAAGGCCAATTCTAAACCAATGAAGGTCATATTATGTCACAACACATGGTGATTTTCAGGTTTGAACCACCCCATTGTCATCCCCATCCACAGCAGTAAAGCCACATCTAATTTCAGGCTTGTCAAAAGACTAACATGAAATGATTAACTTCCTCTGATGAATTGGAGATCAATTAACTTACTTTACTCCCCAGATTAAGCTAACAAACAGTCAGCATTTTTCCTTGTTAGATCAAAATTCAGTTATTTTATAAGCCATCATTATAGGCTTCAATTAGAATATGGTGACGTGAAATAGATCCAGAGACAAAAGGCTTAAATTCTTAATATTTACTCATTTGATTGCATATTCTGCAGTTCACAAAATGCATTCACTTCATCCACCAAAACATAATCAGTTGGAAGACAAAAAATTTAACCTGATAGCGCAACGCTGGTGGAACTTTCAACATTCTAGATCGAGCCAAATTACTTAGAAGACCAGCAACTACTAGAGGTCCCATACGATCATTATTTGGCTTCACTTCCAAAAGAAACTGTAGGCAACTTGGAACAGACATCCACTTAGACAACTCTGCAGAGACACCTTTCTAGCGTTAGCTACTGCTTTCAACTTTCTAGAATGAGCAAAAAGGCAGCAGAATGTGTGTGACAACAAGATAGATAACATCTCAAGATGAGAATCAAGACTAATAAGGTAATTAACAACTCCAATAATGAAAAGGCAGAACAGAAATCTTCCCAAGAAATAAACAATAGCAGTTTATAAAACTGAGAATATGGTTACCAACAGATTCTGTTAAAAACTTCTAGTTTCAAACTTGCACATGAACACGTTGTCGGGTTTGCAAAATCCATCAAAGAAAATACCCAATGCAATCGGGATAGGAACTAGGACAATTCTTGAAGATTTAAATGATTTAGAGAAAAAGAGTAAGATTTTAGATACTCTTGGCATTATGAACACTGGATAAATAGGGGGAAAAATAGTTAATCATAATGTTAAACTGCAAATTTTAGAGTTTCAAGTCAAATCATTTCCTCAAAGTTACTATTCTTGAGCTCATTTTAAGTCATGCCTGGATTTTGTGTGGTGATAGCATATTAGGTAGGTTCTAAAGACAGCTACAGATCTAAAGGGAGAACACCAATAGCATCATAAGATGGAAGGAACCTATAATCATTCGAAGCTCTTGACCAATGTGACGTTAACTAAGCATTATCCCAACTAATGTCCAACTATCAGTTCCTGAGCTACTCAAAACCTTGTAAACGTTTCATTTTGCTTGGTTTGTTCCAGTTGATTTTTTCTCTCTCTAATATCCCTTATATTTTTGCAATTTTTATTTTTTTCTATATAATGAATATTAGTAGCTTTGCTGATATTGCATTCCGAGCAAAAATATTCAATCAAACCTTAAAAGAAAATAAACACAGCGTCAACAGCTACCTATAGACAACGGATGTGTGTTACAAAGTGCAAACCTTGGGCATTTTCAGCTTCAAATTTCAACTTCCCAATGATGAAAACTGTATTTAGATGAGGCAGTGGGCCAAAATCAGCTACTTCAACATACTTTCAGAGCGCCCAATGCCCACCAGTCGGTCCTCGGAAACCCAACTGTGAAAAAATTTACCAAGCAACACAATAAAAATTTACCAAGCAACACAATAAAAATTTTGTAAGTAAACGAACCAAGACATCCCCACTAGACAGAAGAAGCAGATCAGCTTCATTCTTGCCCTCGTCTCATGAAACCAAAGCTTGCAGTGAGTACGCAATAAAAACTGAAAGGAATGTGCAGAGTTGCAGATAGCACTACTAAACTAGTACCAGAGATAGAAACAACAGAGAAACTATCAGTGTTCGGCTTTTAGTGGATATTTAATACCTGGTCGAGGGCCGCATCCACATTGAACTTCATCAAATTCAGCTTGTCAGAACAAGATTCTGCTCCTTCAAGGACGATTTCAGATTGAGAATCTTCTCCGTCCAAAGGAGTCAATGAAGCCCAAGGCAAGTCCCAGAGATCGGAATCAATGTATGAGTCGTACTCGCCGTCCCCAAATTTCGGCGGCCGGTTCTGCCTTACAAGGAGAAATTCATCGTCAAGAGTTCTTGATGATCACAGCAAGTCTGTGAGCCACCATTGAAATTGAAAAACACCAGAACTCACACAAACCCCGGGCGATACTGAGGATTGAGTCGACTGACTGAAGTGGAAGTCGTTGTATTTTGGTGCTTCTATAGTTGTACCTAACAACGGCGCATTTATATAAATTTAACTCAACTGTCCCGGACATATCAACTCAACTGCCAACTTGTCAAAATTAGGTTCAAACCGAAATCCAACCATTCCGATTGGATCAGATCGAACCAGAATCGATTATTATTGGGCTGTTTTTAGATCTCAATGAAAAAATTGAAATCAGACCGGATCAATTGATAAATGCGAATCAAATAACCTCCAAACTGAAACCAAATCAATCCATTAATGGATTGATAAGAGTTTATTAAGCTAACTTTTGCTAAATATACATAAAGGAAATCAGAACTGAACCAAGGCTAAATGTAACAAAAACTAGTTACTAAAAATTTTTCCCTGTTAAGTACAGCCACAATTTAGAATCCTTGTTTAGCGCCCAAGTTTCGTACACAGGTAGGTTCCACCATCCATCCAACTATTAATTTCAATTCAAATAGAGATTCCACATGGCAAAACAAAACTAAAAGAAGTAAGATGGTTCAAGAAATGAAATTACTAAGAGAAAAGGGCAGCCTATCGATCCAACAATTCAGTTTGGCTATCATCTCCCATGTTGCCCAAAACCAAGAAGTGCACGTTGTGCTAGGGCCAGCACATCGCCCATTCTGACATGCATTTTAAGGAACCAAATGGCAAATCTTTACTAATAAATAATCAATAGGCAACTTGATTCACAAGTACCAGCCTACCGATGCCCATACAGACATTACACGAAGTTAATTAGAACAAACAGTCAAGTGCTCAGGTGATAACATTTTGAAGCATGAAAATTTAGAGCCGTAATGTCCAAGCGTCACCTGAGCATATCTACAAACAAATTCTCTGGGAGAAAAATCACCCCCTCTAAGCAGATATCTCTGACCATTATTGGGGCTATTATTACCTGTAAACTCAAGCTGAAGGGTTAAGAGCAAGTTGTATTTCCTCCAGGGACCTCCCCTTCGTTTCGACTACATTAGCAGCTATGTACAAAAGAGCGAGAACGCAGATCCCTGCAAATCCCAAGTAGACCGTGCTGATGCCAAACTTATTCACCATGCTCAAAAAGTACAGACCAATGACAAAGCTGGTAACCTGTTACATAGGTATTGATTAAGTTCATTACTACTACAACAAGAAATAAAATGCAACAAAATAAAAAGAGCAACAATTGCAAATGTTGACCAAGAAAAAGAAATGGACCTATGACATTGTTCAAGGATAAAGTCCATCGTATGAGGCGATTAACACAATTTCTGGGCCAAGGAGGTTTAGATATTTTCCCTTCTTCCAAGAGAATGATGAACATTTTCCCAAATATGTTCATGACTGCCATCAAGCTTCAAAATAATTTTCTGATTCTATCAATTACGCACGCCTGCTAAGATATTCCATGGTTTTGGTTTTAACTTCGACACTTTGGTGGGTGATCCTCTACTAAATTAGCTGACCAGAACATGAAGGGATGCTCAGGCACATTCACAATTAGGATATCCAGGATACAAGGCTCCATCGACTTTACATCATGATAATCAATGGATTCTTCTTTGAGGATGTCCTTGGGGTATGGGAAATATTTGATACTTTCTGAAGAGAATACACGGTTTAGTTCACCCTTTTAATGGTATTTGACATGAGTGGAAAATGGTCTTGTTTGTGTGGAAAAACATTGCTAACAGAAAAAATACCAAGGGTACACACCCTATTCACCTTTTCGTCAGTTAAGAGTTAATACAGTTCCATTCCAGATACCAACAAAAGATCACCAAGGTGCTTCACCCTCATCAAATACCTCACCAAATAAAATTAGTTCATTTCTTTAAGTAGAGGATATTTCAAAAACAGAAAATTTCTAGACCAAAATTAGGGCATTCTAGTATTCTACACCGCCAACCAAATTCAGGTAACTCCACAGTCACTCAAGCTAACCAGCCTACTGAAGCAATGACAGATCCTTGAAATGTGACGAACAAAAAGTAGCTCACACTTTCAAAGAGCTTGAGAATGAAAGGGGGAGAGAATGTGTAAGATTACCCAGTGCATGCCCAAGGACAAGGCAACTGCTTTGGCTCTGATTCTGGAAGCAAATATCTCTGGAAGTAGAAGAGCTGGCACAGGTCCCGCTCCCAATGAAAAGGACAACACATAGCTGTTCAGTTGATTTCAAGCAGCATTAGATTTGTGTCATCATAAAATAAAATAAAAAACAACAAATTATTAGACTAAGAAGAAACACAAGAGGACTGGGTGAGAATAGCATTCACTTACAGGACCGTACCAAGAACCGCAAGTGTGCCAGAATATGGTGCAAGAGCTTTCCAAGTAAATGACAAGGAGAGTAGCAACATTGAAGAAGCCTTGAGAGATATTCCCACATCACACAAATGGAAGCAGTGATTAGTATAGGAGGACTATCTTGTCTTCATAAACAGGGTAAATAGGTACTTTCAGAGGAATAGGATCCTCGAAAGCTCCAAAATTTAGATCTCATGGGTTTATCCAGCACATCACATAAATAAAATAAATAAAAATGCTTGCTCTAAGCAACTGTTACAATATTATTTACTATCTTATGTGCCAAAAATCATTCGCAGAGATCATCTAACTTGAAAACTCAATGTGGTACTCAACGGAAGCTAGAAGAGAACCAGCCTTTTTTCTCTCCGGTTAATGGATTTTACTTACAGGCCAAATGATATATAGGGAAAAACTGAATACCATCATACTAACTAGTAAATGACATTACTATCCTACCAAGGCCCCACTCTTTTGTCACGTGAAAAAAATGGATAGACAAGTGGGTCCATGTAATTGAGGACCCTACAAGGCTACAACCCATCTCATGGGTCCACTTTTAGCACAAAATGCGCAGGTGAAATGCTTCAAGGTTGTAGGTGAAATTCAAATTTCATTTCATTACTTTAGCCTCTGTCTGGTTGGAAGTGAAATGAGTGGAAGGGAAATGAAATTAAAATAAAACTGAAGTAGAAACTTTTCTAATCATTACTAACAATGATAGTATAACTAACTTATAACATATTTACTTTACTTTACGAACCAATTCCTTTAATTGGAAAGGAAAATGAAGATTTGATTTGAAAGATGTAGAGAAGGCAAGAAGGACCTTCATATGGTTTATAAATCTAGAAAAGGTTTATGATTTGAAAGATGTAGAGAAGGCAAGATAGGACAAATAAATATTTCATAAACTACAAACAAATCCTGAAAAATGGTGAGATCCAGTAAAGATGTGTCTTCACAGAACAACTAAAGATGACATAAATGAGAAACCAGGAAAAATAGGACTTCTTGAAATTTCAGTATCAAATCATGATCATTTCTGAGATGTCAGAAATTAAAATCAATTAAGCATTAGATGTAATCACCTCTTATCCCGAACTATGCGGACATCTCAAACACGGCCAAACCTTGAAATTTTCCTTTCAAGATTTCTTTCTGTAGTTATAAAGCTAAAGCCTGCAACAAATAAATTGTTTCCAGGTCTCCCTACTCCAGGGTTCCGATTAGGAGGGGCGACCAAGGTCTCCTCCTAGGAGAATGCCTTCTTATGGTAATCTTAAGTACCTGATAAGCATCTTAATATTTTAAGGCCACAGTCTGAGGTTCATCATCCACTCCAGGCTTCTCAAGATCTTCAAGAGTGGCATCGGGATTTGTTTTCCAAAGCTCTTCCACCTTGTCTATTTGTTGCGCACTAATTTGGCGCGCTCTCAACTGTTCTTGTTCAGACGGAATCTTGCAATGCAGACAATTAGTTAATTCAAGTAAGTCCCTTGAGAATAACATAGAGAATTAAACTGATAAAATAAACCCCAAAAACATAAAAAGTATACCATCACAAGCCATGGCAAGAAACACGATCATCAATAAGAGGACATCACTGACTGAAGTCCCAGTTCATGTCCTTCAAAGCATTGACACTCAAACAAGGTTGCCAACAGAGAAGAAGAACCACACTCCCCGTCTTAGCAGAAATAAATCCAAGAAGGAACACATTTCAGCAACCATAGTTATAGCACTCGAGTATGGTATCTCCAAGAGGACTATCTGATCAGTAAAGATATTCTTCTCTCCAACTTATAATGTGAAAACTGCTAATGGTAATCTCTCTCTCTCTCTCTCTCTCTCTCTCTCTCCCCCCCCAACCCCAACCCCAACCCCAACCCCAAAAAAAAAAAAAAAAAAGATTTATCTTAATGATGGAAATGAGATTAATGCAACGGAGGCATTCAAAGATTAAAAATTCACATTCAAATAAATGCAAATCAAGACAAGAAAACATGAGCACACAAGTCCAAAAGGTAAATTATCAGTAAGTAATCAGAACTCTACACAGCTTTTATCATAATAGTATCACTTAAAAGCAGTTTCTAGGGGAAGAATATTTGTAACTTAACTAGCGCTACAACCATCATTACTAAAAATGGGGGGTCTTTTACATCATCTTGAATTAATACAGCATGCAAGACTATGATTGACTGTTGTACCATAAGCAACTAGTAAATGTCATTCTAACAAGAGCAGCGAATATCAGATTAAAAAAAACCTTAAAAACAGCATATATGGCTTTGAAAATAACATTGTGTAATGTGGAAGGTGACCATGTTCATATATTAATATTGTAATAAGCATATCTAGAAAATTGTGCCATATACATTGTGCATGGGTATCTGTACATGTGACTAAGAATTTCTGCAAGTAGCATTCTGCAGGAAAAGAAAATTCATAATATATACAGCATATGTTGAAAGTTAAGTTATGTTGTACAATTGGTGTAGAGATGAAGAATAGAGTATTTAAATCCAAAGACTTAAGAAACAGTCTGAAACCTTCTCCATAAAGCATGACATTCAATGGTATGAGGAATCGAAATTGCAACTCACAACACAAGCCGGATTCCAAACCCCACAGTACCTACAAGCAAGCTCCTTCAAATTGCCCTTCCCGTACTCATAATTTTTGTCCTCACCGGTCTCCTCAAAGTTCAAACCACTCATTCCCGCCGCTAGAACATCCACGGCAGCCTTTTTAGGTACTACATGCACAAGACTAAAATATTCAAACATTAATTAAATTAAACTAAATGTCCTAGAAAACTTGCAAAATTAAGCTAAATATGATCAAGAATATGCTAAATAATTCCACGTATCAAACACCCCCAAACTTACATATTTGCTTGTCCTCAAGCAAAAGAAAAACCACATTTAGAACAATGGACACGAAGCATATTTAAAATCAGTCCTCACATCCAAGACTCCTACCATGCAAACATCAAATCTTCAACTTTAACACAACAATAGCAAATAAAGAAAACTAAACATACTCATGTTCTCCAATTCAAATATCCATACATAATTCTAAACTAATCATGCTTATCATGCAACCAACATAATCTATTCATGTAACAACTAAACTTGCAATCATCCCTTCTCACTACTACAAACAATGGTAGCAAACTAGGGCTTTTTTTTTTTTTTTTTTTTTTTGTGGTTGCATTTTATGCTCTCCCACTTCAAGCAATGTTCGGTATAGTGATTGCATTTTATGCTCTCCCACTATACACATGTGTTTATGGTTGAGTAAAAATTTTATTTATCATTTCTCAATTCCACCACATGCTTCCCATTAGCTTGATTCTTTTTTTTTTTTTTGCATAATAACTTTCTCTTTTTTTTTCTTTTTTTTTATTATGGTGGTTGCATTTTATGCTCTCCCACCTCAAGCAATGTTCGGTATAGTGATTGCATTTTATGCTCTCCCACTACACACATGTGTTTATGGTTGAGTAAAAATTTTATTATTCGTTTCTCAATTCCACCACATGCTTTCCCATTAGCTTGAATTTCTTCTTTTTTTTCTTTTGCATAATGCCACCCTATTTACTTAAACCATGTTTAGGCCTAGATCAAAGGGAATACTTACAAGAAAAGAAGTGCAATCATATTTTATGCATAGCCACACAACTCACACAACTTTGCCTAGAACATGTTTTTCAATAATCTTTAAAAGAAAACAAGCATGTTTAATCTCGCTTTATAAGATATTGATATTCTAAGTTAAAACTTCAATGCTTAAACATGACTAGAAACCCGAATGTAAATCATAACTCCACATAACAAGTTCATTCTTCTTATTCTTTCACAAAAACTTTTAGTTCTAGGGTTAGCCAATGATGCATAATTTCTCCGAAATGAATATGTATTTTTTTTTTTTCAAAAATTACACCTAGTAGTTAAACAGACATAAGAATTATCCATCACTCCCCACCCAAACTTAATTTAAACAATGTTCTCAATGTGAAAGTAAATAAGAAAGGAAGAATAATATTCAAACCGGCTTATTGCTCCATGTACTCGTACCTGAACAACACAACCAAAAGAGGGCAACTACGGTCATATTTATTCAACAACTAGAAGAAAACGAAAAAAAAATTAATAAAAGAGAAAGAGAAAGATAGAATGACTACCAACCCATCAATCGTATTAGGTTCTTCCAAGGAGTATATTACTCATTTAAGTACCACATCACCAATAAAATAGGGCTTCAGACGTTGTCCATTCACCTTGAATGTTCCAATAGCCTCAGTATGAACCTCAACAGCATCATATAGATACACTTTTGTTACCATAAATGGGCCAGACCACCTAGACCGAAGCTTGCCTGGGAATAGCTAAAGTCGTAAATTGAAGAGTAGTACTCGTTGTCCAACCTCAAAGTCTCTTTTCTGAATACATAAATCTGCTAGCACACATGTCCAAAAGGTAAATTATCAGTAAGTAATCAAAACTCTACATAGATTTTATCATAATAGTATCACTTAAAAGCAGTTTCTAGGGGAAGAATATTTGTAACTTAACTAGGGCTATAGCCACCATTACTAAGAGGGGGGGTCTTTTACATCATCCTGCATTAATACAGTATGCTAGGCTATGATTGACTGCTATACCATAAGCAACTAGTAAATGTCATTCTAACAAGAGCAACAAATATCAGATTAAAAAAAAAAAAAAAAAACCCTTAAAAACAGCATATATGGCTTTGAAAATAACATTGTGTAATGTGGAAAGTGATCATGTTCATATGTTAATATTGTAATAAGCAAATCTAGCAAATTGTGCTAGATACATTGTACATGGGTATCTGTACATGTGACAAAAATTTCTGCAAGTAGCATTCTATAGGAAAAGAAAATTCATAATATATACAGCATAGCATATAATGAAAGTTAAGTTATGTTGTACAATTAGTGTAGAGATGAAGAATAGAGTATTTAAATCCAAAGACTTAAGGAACAGAGTATGACACCTTCTCCATAAAGCACAACATTCAGTGGTATGGGGAACCGAAATTGCAACCCACAACACAAGCCGGATTCCGAACCCCACAGTACCTACAAGCATGCTCCGTCGAATTGCCCCTCCCGTACTCATAATTTTTGTCCTCACCGGGCTCCTCAAAGTTCAGGCCACTCATTCCCACCGCTAGAACATCCACGGCAGCCTGGTTACTACTTCCACCACTGCTGCTACCACCACCACCATCCCTACCCTTGGAAACACTACCAGGACCATCAGATACAGGGCCGCCACTCTCAGCCTGGAGATCGGCACCACGATCAGAAGGGTCAGAGACGGAATCAGACGTAGAAGGCCAGACCGAAGCCCTGATAGGCTGCGAAAGCTAATGGAGAAGAAGAGAAAAAGAATCAGTGGATGACACAGAGAAGTAGAAGAAGAAGAAGTAGCAGGGAAGGAGAGTTGTTGTTGGGAAGTCATAACACTTGGAGGGAGAAGAGCACGAAGATCAAGATGATCTCGCTCTCTCACGGAGGAAGCTGTCCCTGGTAACGTAAAGTAAGAAAATCAGAATTATTTCATGTTATTTATCGAATGTGCTTTTCTCGGTCTTCCCAAACGTTACCAAGTATCAGCGAATTCACTTAACCCACAAAAAGAATCAGCGAACTTCAGCATAAAACTAACCAATTTGAAATCCTAAGCACACAAGAAAACCGGCAACCAAGGAAGAATTTAATGAAGATTTCATGTACAGCTCTGCACTTTGTAATCCAAAGACAGTTCTGAACTTCTATGCTCAAAATCTGAGATTGTGGTCACGATAGATTGAAATTGAAGAGATTAAAGAATCAGAAGACTGACCTTATTGAACCATGGATCGTGAAGAATATCGAGGCTGCGCTTGTGGAGGATCTTCTGTCGATCATCATTGTCGTTTCCATTCGCTGCTTAAGGCGTTTGACGATTGACGACGACAGTCGGAGCAGAGAGTAGAAGTTCGACATTTTCTTGCTGCAGAATGAACTGAGAAGAGATACGAGATACGAGATACGAGACGAGAGTAGAGAGTAGAGAGTAGAGATACACCCCTTGGCTTTTATATGGAATACGGAAACCGAATGATACACCCTGCACAGCTGTATTTATGGAAACAAGTATTTACCAAATAAAATCTTGGCGTATCTTTTTTGTAACGGTCTAATAAAAAATATCTTAATTTTCACACTTTTTGAAAATATCTTAATTCACACTTTTTGAAAATATCTTAATTCACACTTTTTGAAAATATCTTTAACTTGACCGTATCTTTCAATCTTAACAGTCTAATAATAAATTAATGGATTAATTGCCACCACTCTCGTACACTGTTCTACATTTACTCATTTTCCTCCTTTAAATTTCCTTTTTAATTTTTTCAAAAAAAAAAAAATTCACCATTTTATCCACTTTTATAATCCAAAATTTCTAAATTATGGATGACCCCACTACTTCTCCGTTCATATCATATGCCTTCCCCTAACGACCACCATCACAACAACAAACTTACCTTTTGTATCTCCCACCACACATTCTTCTCTACTTACATCCCCTATTTTTTTATTAGGAAGAGAATCCACAAATGTTGTAAAAGCAAGACCAATAATGGCTAAGTTTGGAGAAAAGATAAGCAAGATGGCATTATAAATATGGGAATTGATTAAGGGTTTCAACAGATCGGTTTTTGTTCGGTCAAATCGGTGTTGGGCTTTATAGGTCTTGACTGAAACATATTCATTAAGAGGTTCGGGCTAGGTGGGCTGCATTGTGCACATTAACTAACAGGTCGGTCCGATTTCGAGTTGCTACCTAACTTAGCTTATCGAGATGTTATCAAGCTGATTCAGGTTGAAAACCCGTTAAGGGCATCTAGAAGGCTGAAATAGTGAAACTGTGGTTTAATATTCAATCTACATCGGTTGATTTATCTACTGGAAATAAACATTGATATTTTTTTTTACATATAAAATGTTACACGTAAAATTTTACGTACAAACAAATGGAACTTACACCAAAAAAATAATAAAATAGATGAGGCATATTGTACAATCCTGACAAGTCAGCACTTCGATCGATATGTTGCGTGTATGACGTGGTAAACAATAAAATCGAACCCTTACGTCAGCACTTCGATCGATATGTTGCGTGTATGACGTGGTAAACAATAAAATCGAACCCTTACTCTCATAATAAAGTAAATGGTGTTTCTTATATTTATCGCAGACAAGTGAAAATTGTTTGAAATGTTGATGAAAAAATGAGAGTGGAGAAACAGATTGTCATCTATTCATCATAAACATCTACTTGGTTAGATGGTTGATCCCTTGCTTGTTGAATTAAGGGTTGAGAGAAAGTTTCGAATTCGAATCTCCTCTCTTGCATCTATTACCTTCTCTACCCTAATAATATAAGATCCATACAATAAAAATAAATAAAAAAAACCACCATCCATCACAATCAATCCTAGCGGTGTCAATTTTGGGACTGAACCGGTAGCTCAGACCGAGCCAGCCCAAATTTGGTGCGGTCCTAAAACTGGTTTAAAAAAATGGACCTTATGAGCTCGGACCCGATAATGGCCAGAACCAACCGATGACTTTGGATTTGTGGATATGCAATCAGGATTCATGGATGAACATGGCCGGAGCTCTTCACTTGAATTGCGTAATTGTAGGAAATTGTTTAAGAGTAAACTTGTAATTTCATTACTATAAGAGTAGTATGGTCATTACAATTAATTTACCTTTGTGATGTCAGCAAGTACCATCTTTCAATTAACAGACTATAGTTAAGTGTCATGAATTTCAAAATTGAGGGGAGGCTCATGTCCATCAAAAACCGACAGGGAGGTCGTGTCTTTTAGCCAAAGTACAAGGGAGGTTTGTGTACTTTGCCCAAAAAAATCAATTTGTTCATTCAACTTTTCCCCCCACCAGACAAGTGAACCTCTTGGGGGCATAAATTATAATCTTGAGAACAGAGATCCCGGTGCATCAATGGGGTATTGGGATGCTTAGAGCCAGTTCGGTCTGGTTTCGATCCTCTCAAACCAGTTTTGATTTCGGTCTATTTCAGTTTTGGGCTGATTTAATGGGCTCTTATTGGTCCACTTTCAGTTCGGTTCTGATTTACTTATATGTATATGCAGAAACAACTAACAAGTTGGTTTAATAATCATAAAGACCAACATTTCATAAAGAAGAAGTCATGAGTTCAAATCTTCTTTGGGCCTACATATCTACAAAAAAAAAAAAAAAAAAAAAAAAGTTGGCGCAATGGATTCTATCGGGCCATTATCGGGTTGGTTCAGTTTCAGTGTTGGTTTCCTTTATGTATGTTTAATAAAATATTGACTTAATGGGTTCTTATCAGTTCATTATCGAGCTACTCTGGTTTCGGTCTTATTGATCTAGTTTGGTTCGGTCTTATCAATTGGTCCGGTCCAATTTTGATTTTTCATTAGGCTCTTAAAACACAACCCAATTATAGTCCAATAAGATTCGTTTTTGGTTTGGTCAAAACCAACTCGGCCTGATTCAATTTCGATTTTCAATTTAGGCCCAATTTTGACATCCCTAGGGATGCTTTCCCATGCCCACTTAACGGTGTCAAGTACTAAAATCGTTTACCAATATCCTATCTGAAATTGACAAACCAATTAATAAATGGTACGATAATGATTTCAAAATGGGTTTTTTAATTAAACGGTATGGTATGATTTTATATTAATTTATTGACAGTATATACCGTTTAATTGGTACTGTTATATACAATCTAGTCACGTGTGATGTTTTAAGCATGTAAACTTCATCCAATTGACTTACCCAATAAAATAAAAATAAGAAAAAATTTCATCTATACCCCATCAAAGATTGTTAACATCATCTACACCCACAAGAATACAAAACATCATCTACATCCCAAAACTTTTGTTGTAGTAATCAAAGAAGTCCACTCCGTCAGTTGACTCCCGTCAGATGTTAACGTCAAGTGGATTGTAATATTTCAAAGACCATAATACCCTTTTGGCCTATTGAAAAGACCATTATACCCTGTTGATATTTGTTACCCTACACCTCTATTTCATTTCGAAACAGTAAGAGAGAGATTTTGTTCGTAACAGTAGAAAGGGGGAAAAGAAAATCCTACTTCTTCTCGACGAGGACGACGAAGATTGACTTGTCATTTTTCTTCACCGTCAACGGTGCCTTCATCTTCCCCGACCACGATTATTCCTTCGACGATAAGCTCAATCGACCAATGTTTTCTTCATCCCCGACCACCCTAAGTTTTTAAAGTAGTTTTTATTTGATTGGGTAACTGTATTTGGAATGGGTTTTTGAAATGTTACAGAGATGCTTATTCTGGCCCAAAACCAGCAGCTGCCATAAGAGATAATACGGAGATGCTTATGCATCGATGGAATTATGTTTGAAGTGCCAATTTGTAAAACTGAGTTGGAAATTAAACATCACTGCTGCTCGTCTTCTCACCTTCAAACCTCCATTGGTCACTGCAAATGTTTTTTTTTTCTATATGTAAACTGCAAATGCTTTACAACCTTGTAACTTTAATCACTAAGAACTTGAATGTGTATAGGGGATCCGCCTTGAGCAATTGGGTGGGCCGGTGAGCATGGTACCCAGATGGAAATCATACAAATCAATGACTCCCATTGATTGTGTGAATCTCCCACAAACATTACAGTCTTCTTCCCTTTCATCTTCACAAGAAAATCAAACCCATTGAACCTTCCACCATGAAAATGAAGTAGAGATCAGAGGAAAGAAAAGGAATAATTTGGAAGCTTCTTCCTGACGCTACTCAGAATGAGTGGAGGAAGGTTTTTGGGGATTGTCTCGAATTTTTCTAAGTCTGCCCCTACATCACTGCTACTCGTCTTCTCATTACTCGGGGCAAGGTTGCAGTCATCTTTTTCGTCTTTCTCCGTGTCCTTCCTTTTTCAGTTGAGGTCGAGTGAACAATTGATGTCCTCGAGGACGATGATGGACTTACCGGAGGTTTCGAGCAAGAGCTTCTGCAGCTCCGTGTTATTCTCGACGACCATGAGTTCAAGGTCGTAGATGTCGTAGTTCCATGAGCTTTCGCTAGGTTTCAAGGATGAAAGACGCCGGAGACTCCAACTTTAGGGGATAGGGTTTGGGTGAGAGTGAAAAGGAAAGAAGGAGAGAAAATATAAGTTTGATTTGAAGGGAAAATTAGTAAATCAACATAATCTTTTAATTTTTTAATTTATAATACGAGGGGTAAAATGGTATTTCAATAATTTTAGTGATTTCCGTCAGTTAAGTGGACCTAGGTGATGCATTTGCAATCTTGTGGGTGTAGATGATGTTAGCAATCCTTGATGGGGTGTAGATGAAATTTTTTCTAAAAATAATATACTTCGAATTGGTATGATTGAAAAATCCCGTGCATCCAAGCACTAGAAATTCATCTGTTCTGTTAGTTAATGTCATATTTTCTTTTTTCTTTTTTTAATGAAATTAATGCCATCAATCTTTCAAGTGTGACACGCTTCAAGCTGGATGTGATTTTTCTTGTGTGGGTTTAGATTTGTTCGGCCTTAATTGGGCCCATGCATAAAATTAGAAACTGGAGCCACTGAATGGTAAATCAAATTGATAAAAAATCGATTAAGGGAATCGATATTTTAAAACCATTGGCAATATTGCAATCGAAATGATTTAAACATTGATTAATCAGAAAGCGATTAATAATTAATCGAATAAATTTTGAGAGAGAGAGAAGCACCCTCACATACTAAACTAAACAAATTTTATTTCCATCACTAATTGATACAAAAATATACAACAAAAGCTAAACCAGGTACTACCTATCATGGTCGAGCCAAATGGACCAAGTGCGTGAAGGAAATAACGAAATCAGGTACTAAACTAACCCAAAAACAGTAAATTGGAGGGCAGGGTCGCATACCTAGATAGGTAGGGTCAACCCCCCTCACTAAGAAGTCAAACCCCTAATATTTTAACTGGGCGTCGGACAACTTAGAACTGAGGGTCGACGGGATCTCTGACCTCCTCATCGACCCCCTGTTTGTCGATAGAAACCGCAAATAGAAAACTTTCTAAATTTCAATGGGATTCCTTCCTAATCTCAATGGGACTTATTTTGGGAGATTCTACTCTATAAATAGGACGTCCCTAAGCCTCTTTCACTCTTTTTGAAACCCTAATTGAAAGTGAGAGAAAAAGAAGAGAAGGAGAAGAGAAGGAAAGTTGGAGAAGAAGACTAAAGTGAAGAATTCAGAGAAACCTTTGAATCTCAGCAATACCTAAGGTATGGTTTACGTTTCCATTAATGATCTAAGACCTTAGAATAGTTCATGAAGAGGGTATGGTCTAGGAGAAACCCAAATCATACATCCATGGGAGAATTACAATGAAATCCATGGAGAAAATCATGGTAGGCAAAGTAAGAAAAAAACCTAGAGTTCTAAGCCATAGAACAAGCATAGAATAGATTGTGAAAGTAAGCCATAGGACCCAAACATGAAAGAATGGACTGTAGAATGATATTCTCGACTTAACCCACGGGGGATCGCACGTGGGGTCGATCGGGAATCGACCCTACCAGACCACAGGATCGACCTCCAGTATTCAGGAAGTCCAGGAAAGGGGTGGTCGCACCCAGGGTCGATGGAACATCCGACCCTGGCATCGACCCTACCCTGAGGGTCGCAGTAAACTGCTACCCTACTTGCAACCCACCCTGTGACCCGTGCTTAAAAACAAGCCTAAAATTATCGGAATGACTTCTAACTAAAATCTATCGACTTGTTAGGTTTTTCTATTGATATAAAAGTGGATTTTAAAGCTTGAAAGAGGATCTACACTCAAGCAAAGGTGAGGGAACAAGACCTAAACTAATTGGCTAATAATAAACTATTTTTATTTTTTTGAGTCCAATGCCATGACTGATTCTATGCGTGTATACTTGTAATGTGCATTCAACATGTCATCCAATATTCTTGCTATTAATGTTCATGCATATTTAATTCTATTTTGTTTATAACATGATGATGATGATGATGCTAGGAATAGACATGTGAATGTTTGTGTGTGGTTGGTGTACTTGATGCGAGTGGGGCATGAGGGGAGGTGTTATGCGGTGTTTGATCTGGGTACTTTAGCTCTATCTCTACTCAAGTCTTGTCCACTGACATCGTCGTATCGCCATTACCTTAGCAGAACTATTACGTCGTAGGGTATCAGGGGAGGTGGTCTCGGACCGTGTAGTCTTCGACTCTGTCGGGGGGCCTTAGCTCTATCTCTATGGACGTATTGAGGGATGTTGGGGTGAGGCCTTGGATACACTGTTTGACATTAGGATTGGTTAGTTGTTAGCCCAGTTTACAAGCCCTCACCAGCAGGGGTTTACGTATTGGTATGGTTAGGGTATCAGGGGAAGTGTTATGCGGTGTTTGATCCGGACACTTTAGCTCTATCTCTATTCCATAGTGAGTGCATGTGGGACGACAATAAATGATAACCTTTGGGCGGCTTCACACACTCGTGTATAGAGGTGAGGCGACCACCGAACCTTTTTATAGCACATTGCAAACTTATAAACCAGACCACAGATATGAATTGAATGCATGCATATGTTTGTTGCATTGTTTTGTTTACTCACTGAGCCGTGATGTGTGCTCACCCTTTTGACGTCGAATATTTTTAGTTGATGATGCAGGTACCACTGTGGAAGACTATATGAATGCTTCTGCCTACGGACACGTCACTGCGATGGAGGCTAAAGACTTAGTGGAAACGCATGACTCTTCATGCGAGTGCAACGCATGCGTTTTTAATTAGATTTTTATTTGAATTATTAAGGAAATATAATTGATATTTTATTTACTTATGTCTCGGTTGATATAACATAATTTGATATTTTATTATTGATCATCACAGTTAGATTCCTCAGTTCATTTAATATTAAGACTTCCGCTATTGTGTATTTATTCTAATTATGGTTGTGGATGTGTATGATTTAATTTCAACGGACACAACCTATTAGAGATCCTGGTTGAACTGTTGGTTTATTAGCGGTTCATCACACCATTCTGAATAGTGCGGAATTGGGGTGTGACAACGGTATCAAAGCTCTCAGGCCCTGTCTTTTAAACCAATATACTACCACAAAAGTTTGTGAACTGAGATAGAATAAAAATTTAAAAGCTGTAATAATAACACATCATAAGCATCTCTGTTGTTTGAGACAAAATTGAAAGAGAATAATGCATCTATTAAATGAGAAACAAATTTACATACACTCGAAGGAAGAAAACGTATATACATACAAGTCTAAAGCAGAGTACAGTCCACAAGCCGGACAGTTACTCTGAATTACAAAAGAAAGATAAAAAGAAAATACATCAGGAAGCTGGAGGTGATGGGGGAGGCGGTGCCTCGC
The DNA here is from genome assembly GCA_028583415.1 of Protea cynaroides. Taxonomy (NCBI): domain Eukaryota; kingdom Viridiplantae; phylum Streptophyta; class Magnoliopsida; order Proteales; family Proteaceae; genus Protea; species Protea cynaroides. The sequence goes on along the minus strand of JAMYWD010000653.1, from coordinate 43,298 downwards.
GGTCTCTGTCATAATCCTCAGCATAGACTCTAGTCAAACAAGCTATCTGAGTCTGGGTCGTCTGGAGACTAGCTGTGAGATCAGCCACCCGCTGGTCAGTCATGCCCTGAGCATCCCTAAGCTCTCTCACCCGCTGATCTGACAAGCGTTGAGCATCCAGAAGCTCTCCCACCCACTGATCGGACATGCGCTGAGCATCTAGAAGCTCTCCCATCCTCAGATCAGACATGCGCTGAGCCTCTCGAATCTCATGCAATACCCCCATCATGTCATCAGAAGCTGCATGTGAAGGACCAGCTGCATGTGAAGGACCAGCTGCATAAGAAGGACCAGCTCCCGTAGCATGAGTAGGTGATGGAGGAGTATGGAATCCACATCCATGTATAAACGATCATCATCACCCCCATGAACCCCTGCTCCAGTGGCTGGTGTTGCTGCCTCAGCGTCAGCCATCTCCACTCGAGTATGTGGACGCATCTAAGCGTTCCTCTCGTCATCGCTGACCTGGGCATCCCGCATGCCCATCTTACAGATGGCCTCCCAATCCAAAGGTGATGAGAAGGATTTCTCCTGAATCCTCTCATCTACCATGTCAACACCCAGACGGGTAAGCGGCATAAAGATCATGCGTCCATAAGACAGGTTGCCAGTATGACCGGGCAACGTAGCATTGATCATCGTCTGCATGATGATATAAGGAAGGCAGACGGGCTGCCTAGTGTAGATATAGTACAACAGATACTGGGTCTACTGGGAGATCCTCTCGTAATGTCCACTCTGAGGTATCAGTTTGTGCTGAATAATCTTGCAGTACACCCGAGGCTCTGGACGAAGGTAGATCGCTTTCATCTCCCAGCGATCCTCTCTGATGATCTGACGGTCAATCTCAGCTCTCATCTCTAATGAAAAGAACTGGGGCTCTCCAGGAGCACAGAACACCAAAGGGCCATCATATGAAATGCCCAACAAGTCGGCTAGCTGCTGATAATCAAATGAAATCTCGACCCCCTTGACGTAGTTGGTGATCCGGAGCTCTCTACCCCTCTCGGTATCGTTGTAATCCCCCACCACCTGGAGATTACAGTAAAACTGTCTCACCAAATCAGGCCGAGTGCAGGCATCATAGGTGATCACAGGAAGCCAGCCCATGTCACCAAAAGCCCTCTCCACATCGAACAAGACCAGGCTAGCCAAGTCTACCCGGCGACCTCCCTCTACCGTCTTACGAGAGTAGCGGGCATACTGTGTCTCTGCCTCGTTAGAACGGAAGCGGACTAGGTCATGAACCCTGGGTACTTTGGTACGAGCCATAGTATCAACAAAAACAAAGAAAAACAAATATTGGTTTAGTAAAGATGAAAAAAACTCAAAAATTTCGACAATATAACGACGTAAACTAGTCAAAAGCCTCACTTTTCACCCATACATGTGGGCAGGAGGACTTATAAAGGTTTTAAACAATCCTGCAAGACTCATACAGTTGGAAATTTCATCTAAAGAGATTGAATTTGAAGAAATTTCAAGAAATTCAAAAATCTCGACAAATTAGGGCAAAAATGGGAAAATTCAAGTTTCTCGATAAACAACCGATGAAACTCAAATATTTTTTAGGGTTTTCGTCCATTGAGTCACCAACAACAAAAGCCCCCAATAAAAATTGAATTGTTACGATTGGAAAAATTTTAATTTGAAGAAAACGATATAAATGTGCAAAAACCTAGTTAAGAAACCCTAAAAACATGAAAATGTAGAGAACATACCTGTAGACGAGGAGTAGACGTCAAAATGAGAAGCAAATAGTACCAATGAGTCCGAGTTGTCACTGTAGCAACTCAGAGGGATGAGCCGAGTCAGAATGGAGGAGGAAGAATGAGAAATGGATTCAAAATCGGGATTAAAAACCTGATTTTTAGTCTAAGGGTCGGAGAATTCGACCAAAACATCCGACCCCCTCATCGACCCTCAGCTCTCGGTGATCTGACAGAGAACCAGGGGTCCAACCCTGGGTTGGATATCCATCGACCCCCTCATCGACCCCCGGCTCTTGGTAAGAATCAGTGATTCTCAGGGTCGCATATTGAGGGTCGGACATTCATCGACCCCCACCATCGACCCTGCAGTGAATACAGTATTTTCGATAGAATGATCTGAAAATTTTAAAATTTGCATTGGTTAGTGGATTTAAAATATGAGAATGAAGTATATAATGATTGTCTCACGTATTCTATGATTTTCAGGCATTCCCACTACCAGAACAGGAAATGGCTGGACGCAGAGTGACCAGACAAAGCCGTAACTCTATCCCACCACCACCACATGTGGGGGAAGACAACCAGATACACCCGGAAACGCAGGAGAATACGAACACGGCATCGTCCGTAATTAATGGGCATGCAAATCCTACAAATCTGTCAGCTCCACCTGCCGACCTGGCTACAGCTGTAATGAATTTGGCCCAACAGCTGCAGCAAATACAACAGACACAAGCTACTATGCAAGCTGCCATAGGCATGACCTTTCCAGCTGCGCAGACGACACCGATGCCAACAGGACAGACAAGCACAGTACCAGGGGGAAGTAACACAGGACCCAACGCACCTCAGACTCCCATCATACAAGCTCAAGTACAAAACCCTGAAGTAGCTCTAGGTGGATATCAATACCAACCACCTATGTATGAAGCTTATGTTTCGCATCAACTAGACCACTCCAGACTGGTGGAGCATTTTTTGAAGATGAAGCCCAAGGAGTATAGTGGTAAGCCAGCTGATCCATTGTGGCCAGCACATTGGATCGATGAGATGGAGAGAAATTTCACGATGATGACAGTGAATGAGCAAGAAAAGGTATTATATGCAACGTTTATGCTGAAAGGCGATGCACACCATTGGTGGAAGTTCACACGGATATATCTGATGACAAAACACACCCAATTGACTTGGGATATATATAAGGAGGCATTATTTGAGAAGCATTTTCCTAGGAGTTTCAAAGATTTTATGGAAAAAGAGTTCTTGAGTTTATATCAGGGACAGATGACTGTCTATGCATACCAACAGCGTTATGAGGAGCTGTTTTTCTTTGCACCAGTCAGTATGCAGGTGGAAGATACAAAGACCCGAAGGTTCATCATGGGACTTAGGGGAAGCATACGTGAACATGTTCTGGGACTTGAAAAGAAAATCTACAATGAAGCTGTACAAATTGCTCGAGTGATAGAGTCGAGCCAGAAAGAGAGCTATCTTGCTCAAAATAGAGGAATCAAAAGGACAAATGAAAATTCTTAGAACGGAGGAAACACCAAGGTATACAAACCCTTCCGTACTCAAGGTTTCAATGTTGCAGCCAAGACTACTTTAGCAACTCAACAGCAGCAAAAGTCAAATAATGAAGGGTCAAAATGCTATAACTACAATCAAGTGGGACATTATTTATGGGAATGTCCTAAGCCCAAGAAACAACTACAACAAGGCAAAGTTTACGCGGTTACATCTGAGGATGCTGCCGCATCGCCTGATGTGGTCACAGGTATGACCTGAATCTTATCATTTTGTGTTACATTATGTGAACATGTAGACTAAATCAAAATAAATCACAGATATTGTACCTATTAATGGCATTCCCGCCAGAGTACTCTTTGATTCAGGAGCTACTCATTCTTTTATATCTGTGTCATTTGGAAAGAAGTTAAATCTACCCCTCAAATCCTTAGACTACAAATTACTTGTACGATCGCCTATGGGATTAGAATGGAATTAAAAAAAGGTTATGGACCATGTCCAGTTCTTATTGATGAAAAGACTTTGGATGCAACTGTAAGACCCGCACTCTGAAAACCCGGTCTAAACCTTGGTTTTGTGTCATGACAGGTCTTCCGATCATCACCGGGCCAGACGGGGCAAGCGGATAACAAACAGGTACAAAATCGGACCGAAGTCGACCAATTATACCTGATTTTAGGTATACCGGTCGATGGTACCGGTCTTGGTACCGGTCGACCGGTATGGCCTGTGCAGCTATGTGCGGGAATCTGGAAATTGGTCTTTGCTGGTCCCGCTTTCCTGATTTCGAATTCTAGAAGTTTCCTAATCCTAGTAGAGTTACTAAACCCTATTTCTAGCCTATAAATACACCCTTAAACCTCCTCAAATCCTTTCCATTGTCTCTCACAAACCCTAGTGAAGAGAAAAAGCTTGGAAAGGAGAAGGAGCTAGGAAGAAGAAGGAGGTGCCGCCATTACCGTTTGACGAAGCTCACGCTACGCCTGTCAACGGTAAGTGCTTGAATCCATCTTCTTATTCTGTGTTAGTTGTGTGGGTGGATCAATACCATGCAAAGTAGGTATTGATCTAAAACCCTAATTTGGCCAATAAACCCTAAGTTGTCGTCAAACCCTAGATTTGAGTTTCGAGATGATATTCATCGAAACGAGACTTGAATGAGTGGGGGATAACTCTAACTCAAAGCCTAGACTTAGAATGGATAGGAGAAACCCTGAAAATCTATGGAGGATGATCGACGGCAGTCGAAAAACTCATGTATGGTCTCCGGGAGACATACCGGTCGACTATACCGGTTGCACATAGTGCGACCGCTACCTCTCGGGAGGTTATCTGTGGAGACCGGCTGACCATACCGGTCGCCAGTCTTTCCCACAGAGCTGCGACCGGTATATGCCACCGGTCAGCTCTGTGAGGGTATTTGTAACCCTGTTGGTTTCCGACCAACATGAAACCCTAAACAATATATTATAATGGAACCCTAATAATATTGTAGGACTTTGTGACTTATCGTTTGGACCTTGCGACGTGGAGCAAGTTATCGAACGAGCATCAGGTAAGGGAATCCGACCTAAACCTAATAATTAATGGACACTAAATCGTTGTTAATCATTGAATATCTATGATATGATGTTTGTGCATATTCACATGCCATCCTTTACTTTCAGTTATTGTTACTGTTCATGCATTGATAGGATGTGATTGTTAGGCATGTGATTGTTTTCGTTGGTGTGTGGAGTGGGGCATGGGCCTGGGATCGCTCTTCACACTAGCACCTTTTGTAGTATTCTGTCTTAACATGCTTGGTACGGGTGGGGTATCAGGGGAAGGTCGTGGTACGGTGGTCTCCGATATTGATGTTGTCCCGGCCATTGTTATGTGGTACTGTGGATTCCGAGTCGACGCTGGCTTGTCCACGATGCTTTAGCTCTATCTCTATGCCGTAGGGAGTTATATTGGGATAGGATCTACCTGCGTATCGTTTCTATCCTAGTGGGTTAGTTGCGGATAGGGTATCAGGGGGAGGTGAGGTATTGTGGTCTCCGGCCCGGCCTGCACGCTCTAGCTCTATCTCTATGCCGTAGACGGCTGTGCTGGGATAGAGCGTACATTGTTGACATCTAGGATTGGTTAGTTGCGAGCCCTGGCCAGTAGGACGCTCAGGTACTGGTATGGGTAGAGTATCAGGGGAGGTGCGGGTATACCTTAGCTCTGTCTCTATCCCATGATGGGTGCATGTGGGTTGGTGGTAGTGTGATCTACTGTGCGATGCCACACACTGGTGTATAGAGGTGCGGGGGCCACCAAACTTTTCTATAGCACATTGCAAACTTAAAACCAGACCACAGCATAAAATGATTGTTACTCATGCATAATATTATGAAACCGTCTGATTGTCTTACTAAGCTGTGTTGTGAGCTCACCCTTTGTGCACATCTTGTTTTAGATATGGATGCAGGTTATACTGTGGACGATTACGTGAACGCTCCGGCGTACGGTGGTGTAGCTACTCTGGATGTACAAACAGGGGAGGACGAGTATAATGCTTCATGCGAGTGCCCTTTCTGCGTGTACCTGTGATGGATTTTTAATTATTTGTTTCAGTTATTTTTCTTTGATATTAAGAGATGTAAAAGATATTATATTTTATGTTTGAATTTGGATAATTGAATATTTATTTAAATTATCAATAGATACTCAGTTCATTCTATTTAAAGTCTTCCGCTGTATATTTATATTTTGATTGTGGTTATGTGTAATTGGTTTGTATGGGTGGACACGGCCTATTCAAGATCCTGGTGTGAACCGTTGGTTCGATGACAGTTCACTCACACCATTCTGGTTGGATCAGATTTGGGGTGTGACAACTTGGTATCAGAGCCCTCGGGCTCTGTCTACAAACTATATTACACTTAACTGGGTCGATGAACTGAGTTAGGAAATTAAAAAAAAATTAATACAAACACACCCTAAGCATTGTTTGATACCTGAGACTGATTAAGAAAGAGAATAATGTACTATTCTAATTATGAAACTTAACATTTACACATGCACTAGTTAGGAAAAAACCATGAAAACTTTCATTAACTAAGAAAATGGTAGCAAATGAAATAGTGCTACAGGGTACAGTCCACAAACCGGACAGTTACCCTGTTATATATACAACAGTCATAAGAAAGGGAAAGAAAAAAAAAGGGAAAATCATGGGGTAGGGGGCCTAGGAGGTATGGGGTCCACTATATCATAGTCTCTCTCGTTAGCGACCCTGAGCCAGTGCACCTGATCCTGTGTGACTCGGAGGCTGCGAGTCAACTGTGCTAAGTCACGGCTCATCTCCCGCTGAGCGTCCCTGAGCTCCATGAACATACCCATCACTGAGTCGGGAGGGGGCTGGGATGGCCCAGCTGTGGGGACAGATGGTGGTGGTGCAGGTGCAGGCTGTGGGGCAGGCACTGGTGCTTCCCCAGCTACATCGTCATCATCGTCATCACCCATCTCTGCCGCATAGGCCACGTTGGCCGCGGCTGCTGCCGCTGCTGCTGCTGCTACTCTCCCAAGTGGACGAGGGCGAGCCTCCAACTCGTCGTCACTAACCGGCAAATCGACCATCTGCATCCTCTGAATGGCGTCCCAGTCTATATCAGACGTCATAGTGTCCTCAACGGTCACCTCGCCTCTCATGCTCATGCCCGGACGACGTAACGGGAAGGTGATGAGACGACCATATGGAAGGTTCTGGGCCCGATCGGCCGGGGTCGCCTGATGCATGGTCCTAATGATGAGGTATGGGAGAGAGACCCGCTCCCCGTGCGGCATTACGCAAGTGATATACCGAGTGAGCTGGGATAACTCACTATAATGGCTGCCCGGGGGACGATGTTGTGCCTGGATGATGCGACTGTAGACCCGAGGTACAGGTCTCAAGCTAGCCGCCTTCATAGGAGCCCCAGGGTTAAGGATCTGATGAGCTATCTCTCGATGCAGGTCCTCAGTTAGATAGCCCTTCGCTTTGGGAGGGCAATATACTAGGTCTCCATCATTTGGAACCCCTAGAAGGTCGGCCAGCTGATGGGTGTTAAAGGAAATGGGAACACCCCGGACATAACTGGAGATACGTAAATCCCTACCTTGGTTGGGATCGTTCACATCTCCGTGCAGCTCCAGGTTAGCAAAGAAATGCTTAACCAGGTTAGGACGGGTGGTGTAGGTGTATGAAATGACGGGCAACCAACCAAGCCTGCCGAACGCCGCTCGCACGTCGAACCGGTCTAACTGTTCCACGTTGACCCGTCTCCCTGATTCAATGCTCTTATTATCGAACCACGAGAATCGAGCTTGTGCCTCTATAGAACGAAACCAGTGCTCGTCCAATTGGGGAACTGGTGGCTGGGGGGCACATGAACTCGAGTCGTGGGGACGCTTGCCAAGAGCACGTCTAGGAGCCATTTAAAATCTGCAAAACAAAAGAAAACAAAATAAAAAGTTAGAAATTTTCAAAATTTTGGTAGCATAACGGCTATAAATTGGGAAAAAGCCTCGAACTCACCCAAAAACATGGGGAGGAGGACTTACGTAACCCCCACACTCTTCGACAAACCAATCACACGCAATTTAAAGGAGAAATTTCAAGAATTTAAGAAAAAAATTAGAAATTTCAAAATTTTTGGAAAACCTAGGTTAAAAAGTGTAAAAATTTGATTTTTATCAAAACCATTCGGTGGAACCCCAAATTGGTTGAGGGATTTTACTCTTGGGGGTCCCTAAACCCTTTCCAAGCCGAAGGAAAAGAATTCCTACGGTTAAATCATCTCGAACAAAGAAAAACCTAAATTTCTACATATAGACGATATGGAAAACTTGTAAAATATGAGAGAGAGGGAGGAGACCTACCTGGAGACAATGTTCCACGCTTGGAATGGAAGAAATCGGCTTCTAAAAGTACCGGCTGGACTGTAGCAACTCAGTTGGGCAAAGAAGAATCGCCACCGGAGAGGAGAAAGAAAGAAAAGTGAGAAAATTTCCCACTTTTCGCGATTTTGAAGTCAATTCTGGGCATACCGGTCGACGGTTTTGCCTATACCGGTCGACCGATATCACCCCAGGTGTGCGACCGCTATGTCTCGGTCAAAATTTTTTTTCTGACCGGTCGACTATACCGGTCGCAACACTGTATACAGAGTATCGACCGGTATCTCCTAGACATGCGACCGCTATGTCTCGGCCAGAATTTTAATTCTGACCGGTCGACTATACCGGTCGCAGCATATTTCCACAGGTGTGCGACCGGTATGTTGCGACCGGTACGCACCAAAGAGCCAGAAAAGTGAATTTAAAATTTCTAAAATTGTGTAAATTGAAATGTTACTTCTCGACTATTTTCCCTTGCATTATTCAAGACTAACACTACTATTATTGATGTTCTCACGTGTTATGTCTTCTTCTCAGATCCAAATAAATAGTCTGAGATGGCAGGTGGAAACGGTCGAAGGGGTCGGAAGCGTCATCAGGCCAGGATGCACCTAGAAGAAGAGCAAGCTGAACAAGACCAGGTTAGAGAACCCAGTCCTGAAGTGGAGGAGGAACAAGTCCCGGAAGTACCAACAAATTTACCTGGCCCACCTCACAGGAATTCTGAGACCATTGTTACAAACTTGGTCTATCAGATGCAGGCTCAACAGAAGGAATTTCTGAGTGAAGTACTGAAGATGCTCAGGCCAACAGTTTCTGTTCCCGCTGGAAACACGCCCGAGTCAGGAGGAAATAATACCACCCAACCGATGCAGAGTAGCCCAAGGCCGAGGGGCCAAGCTCAGAACATACCACCACCGCATCGGTTTCCGTCGCCTTCTACGTACCCGGGAGCTTATCCGTATCCACCACCATGGTACGGGGCAGACACACAGGGACAGCATGATCTGAGCAGGTCAGTGGATAGATTCTTGAAGTTGAAACCTTCATCGTTCACGGGCCGGACAGGGAAACCATTGTGGCCAGCACAGTGGGTTGCAGATATGGAAAAGAACTTCCGACTGATGACTTGTACTGAGGAGGAAAAGGTTCTGTTTGCCACTCATATGCTGAGAGAAGACGCAAATACTTGGTGGAATTCTACACGGGCATATCTGGAGAATAAGTATACACTGGTTGATTGGGAAGTGTTTAAAGCGGCTTTCTTCGACAAATATTTCCCAAAGAGCTTCAGAGATCAAATGGAGAGAGAGTTTCTCAATCTGCAGCAAGCTCAGTCGACCGTAGATGCTTATCAGCAGAGGTACGAAGAGCTATTCTTCTTCGCACCAGCCAGTATGCAGGAGGAGGAGACCAAGACACGTAGGTTCACCATGGGACTACGTGGAAGCATCAGAGAGCACCTTTTGGGTCTGGACAAGAAAACCTACAACGAGGCTGTACAGGTTGCGAGGGTGATAGAGTCCAGTCAGAGGGACAGTTTCTTCGCTCAGAATAGGGGAGTGAAGAGATCCGCGGGTGAGAGCTCGGGTGGCGGTAATACTAGACCATTCCGCCCATACAGGGCACAGACCGCTACAGCACCTGCGAGAAATAACCCGGCACCACCTGTGCCACAGTTCGCTAGACCCAACCCAAATATCAAATGTTATAACTATCAGCAGCTGGGACATGTTGCAAGGAACCGCACTCTACCTAAGAAGCAAGCTCCCGGCAAAGGAAGAGTTTATGCGGTCACCACCGAAGAGGCAGCCGCATCACCTGATGTGGTAACCGGGTATGATTTTATCCCTTAATATTTGGTTTATTCTTTCGGTTGCATGAGCATGTAGAACTAAGGGGCGTATATTCCAAGAATTGTAAATGTAGTCGGGTTTACCCGCCGAGTATTATTTGACTCTGGGGCCACGCACTCCTTTGTTTCTATTTCTTTTGGGAAGCGAATGGAGTTACCAATCAAGCATTTGAACCCAAGCTTGATAGTTCGCTCTCCACTAGGAGTCGAAGTGGCCTTGACCAAGTATTATGAACCATGTACTGTATGTATTGAGGGCCGAGACTTAGAAGCAAGCCTAGTAATACTTGAGATGGCAGACTTTGATGTCATTTTGGGGATGGATTGGCTAGGCCATCATTCGGCCGTCCTTGTATGTGGCGAAAGGAAGCATGTGCTTACTGACAAAGAGGGAAGGGAATATAGTTTCGCGGGGATCAAGCTATCTAGGAAGCGGAAGCTGATCCTCTCCGCCCTAAAAACTAAGAGATGCTTGGAGAAAAGGGGAGTGGGTTATCTCGTATCGGTAGTCGATCTCACGGCAGAGTCACTCAAGATGGAAGATATAGATGTGGTTCGGGAGTTTCCAGATGTATTTCCGGAAGATCTCCCGGGTTTACCACCGACGGGGCTACCGAATTTGTGATAGACCTTATGCCAGGTTCGGCGCCGGTGTCCAAAGCACCATACAGGATGGCCCCGACCGAGTTAAAGGAGTTGAAGACCCAATTACAAGAATTACTGGATAAGGGCTTCATACGACCTAGTATATCGCCTTGGGGAGCACCTGTATTATTCGTCAAGAAGAAAGATGAAAGTGTACGACTATGTATTGACTACCGTGAGCTGAACAAGTTGACGATCAAGAATCGGTATCCTTTGCCTAGGATCGATGATCTCTTCGATCAGCTGCAGGGTGCAAAGGTTTTCTCGAAGATCGATCTCCGATCGGGGTATCACCAATTGAAGATCAAGGCCAGAGATATTCCGAAGACTGCTTTCAGGACGAGGTATGGGCATTATGAGTTTCTAGTTATGTCTTTCGGGTTGACCAATGCTCCAACGTCGTTTATGGAACTGATGAACCGAGTGTTCCATGATATGTTGGACACTTCGGTCATCGTATTCATCGATGACATATTGATTTACTCTAAGGACATGGAAACTCATACAGCGCACTTGAGGGCAGCCCTACAACGGCTGAGAGATGTGAGGCTTTATGCAAAATTCAAGAAGTGCGAGTTTTGGCTGAAGGAAGTGGCTTTCTTGGGCCATGTTGTATCTGAAGACGGTATCAAGGTTGATCCAAGCAAGATAGCTGCTATAGTAGGATGGGAAGCACCAAAATCTGTTGCGGAGATTCGTAGTTTCCTTGGATTGGTTGGTTATTATAGAAAATTCGTGGAAGATTACTCCAGGATCGCTGTTCCACTCACCAGATTGACCAAGAAAGGAGAAAAATTCATATGGATAGATGAGTGTGAGAAGTGTTTTCAGACCTTGAAGTCAAAACTTGTCTCTGCACCTATCTTGACCATCCCAAAACCAAGCGTACCGTTTACTTTATATATGGATGCTTCGGGGTTGGGTATCGGGTGTGTATTGATGCAAGGAGAACAGGTGATTGCTTACGCATCAAGACAGTTAAAAGAGCATGAGAAGAACTATCCTACGCATGACTTGGAGCTAGCAGCGGTTATACATGCAATCAAGACTTGGAGACACTACTTGTACGGTGAGAAGTTTCGGATCAAATCGGATCACAAAAGCTTAACTTATCTCTTCACTCGAAGGATCTGAATATGAGACAGAGGAGATGGCTGGAATTGTTAAAAGATTATGATTGCGACATCCAGTACCATCCGGGTAAACCAAATGTGGTGGCTGACGCCTTAAGCAGAAAGTGGGCATCGAAGCCTGAGGCAGAACCAAGTACAAATGCTGCATTGTGTGCTGCAGCCTCAAGTTCAATGGAAATTGATGAAGAACATATTATCGAAACTGCAGAAGATCCAGTTGAGCAAGGCTTGATTCATAAGTTCACTATGATGTTCGCCGCATTGAAGATCTCACCGGGTCTAATTGATGAAGTCAAGGTAGCAATCCTACAGGATCCATATCTCAAGACAGTGCAGGAAGACTTAGAGAAGGGTATGTGCAATCCTGACTTTACCTTGGAATCAGACAAAGTACTCAAGTATCACGGATGGCTATGTATACCTGAGAGCGAAGACTGCGATATCGGAGGTCGAATTATGACCAAGCTCATTACACTCCATATTCGGTACATCCGGGAAGTACCAAGATGTACCATGATCTAAGAAGACTATATTGGTGGAGGGGTATGAAAGCAGATATAGCTCGTTTCGTGTTCCAATGTCTGAATTGTCAACAAGTTAAAGCGGAAAGGCAAAGACCCGCGGGTTTACTACAGCCGTTACCAAAACCTGCATGGAAGTGGGATTGTATTACCATGGATTTCGTCACTGGCCTACCTTTGACACCAAGGTCAGTGGATGCAGTTTGGGTTATAGTGGATCGACTCACCAAGACAGCTCGATTTATTGCGGTCAGACCTCAGTATACCATGGAGAAACTGACCAAGTTATATGTTGATAATATAGTCAGACTTTATGGCGTTCCGAGAGTATAGTATCCGACGAGAGATCCCCGTTTTACATCGAAGTTCCGGGAAGGGTTACGGAAGCTATGGGAACCAAGTTGAAGTTCGATGACTTTTCACCCTCAGACGGACGGACAGTCAGAGCGAACTATTCAAATTTTGGAAGATATGCTCCGAGCTTGTGCATTAGACTTCAAAGGATCTTGGGATGAGAAGCTATCACTTATCGAGTTTGCTTACAACAATAGCTATCAGGCTACAATTCAGATGGCCCCATATGAAGCTCTCTATGGAAAGAAGTGTCGTACACCTCTGTTATGGAACGAAGTGGGGGAAAGAAGAATTGTAGGACCGGAGTTTGTTGAAGAAACTTACCGAGTGATTGATCAGATCAAAGAGAGAGTAAAGACAGCTCAAGTCCGACAGAAGCACTATGCGGATAATCGACGTCGAGATCCGGAGTTTGCGGTGGGTGACAAAGTATTCTTTGAAGGTGTCACCGGTGCGAGGTCCAAACGGTTTGGTAAAAAGGGGAAGCTATGCCCCGGTATGTGGGACCGTATGAGATATTGAATCGACGTGGTAATGTAGCATATCAATTGGCTCTACCACCATCTATGTCTAGTGTTCATAATGTGTTCCATGTATCATTCTTGAAGAAGTATGTCGAGAGATCCATCGCATATCTTGATCGCTGATCCTCCGGACTTGACCAAGACTTAACTTTCGAAGTGGTGCCTGTAATGCTCTCAAGCCGAAAAGTTCAGCAACTTCGAACCAAGGATATCCACTATGTGAAGGTGCATTGGAGAAGCCAAAATATGGAGGAAATTACTTGGGAAGAAGAGAGCGCGATGAGGAAGGAGTACCCTAACCTTTTTGACGATCAAGGTACGTTCAAATTTCGAGGCCAAAATTTCTTTTAAGGGTGGGGGAGTTGTAGTACCTACATGTAAATTTCGGGACAAAATTTCTTTTAAGGGTGGTGGAGTTGTAAGACCCGCACTCTGGGAATCTGAAAATTGGTCACTGCGGGTCCCGCTTTCCTGATTTCGAATCCTAGAAGTTTCCTAATCCTAGTAGGGTTACTAAACCTTATTTCTAGCCTATAAATACACCCTTAAACCTCCTCAAATCCATTCCATTGTCTCTCACAAACCCTAGTGAAGAGAAAGAGCTTGGAAAGGAGAAGGAGCTAGGAAGAAGAAGGAGGTGCCGCCATTACCGTTTGACGAAGCTCACGCTACGCCTGTCAACGGTAAGTGCTTGAATCCATCTTCTTATTCTGTGTTAGTTGTGTGGGTGGATCAATACCATGCAAAGTAGGTATTGATCTAAAACCCTAATTTGGCCAATAAACCCTAAGTTGTCGTCAAACCCTAGATTTGAGTTTCGAGATGATATTCATCGAAACGAGACTTGAATGAGTGGGGGATAACTCTAACTCAAAGCCTAGACTTAGAATGGATAGGAGAAACCCTGAAAATCTATGGAGGATGATCGATGACAGTCGAAAAACCCATGTATGGTCTTCCGGAGACATACCGGTCGACTATACCGGTTGCACATAGTACGACCGGTATGTTGCGACCGCTACCTCTCGGGAGGTTATCTGTGGGGACCGGCTGACCATACCGGTCGCCAGTCTTTCCCACAGAGCTGCGACCGGTATATGCCACCGGTCAGCTCTGTGATGGTATTTGTAACCCTGTTGGTTTCCGACCAACATGAAACCCTAAACAATATATTCTAATGGAACGCTAATAATATTGTAGGACTTTGTGACTTATCGTTTGGACCTTGCGACGTGGAGCAAGTTATCGAATGAGCGTCAAGTAAGGGAATCCGACCTAAACCTAATAATTAATGGACAGTAAATCATTATTAATCATTGAATATCTATGATATGATGTTTGTGCATATTCACATGCCATCCTTTACTTTCAGTTATTGTTACTGTTCATGCATTGATAGGATGTGATTGTTAGGCATGTGATTGTTTTCGTTGGTGTGTGGAGTGGGGCATGGGCCTGGGATCGCTCTTCACACTAGCACCTTTTGTAGTATTTTGTCTTAACATGCCTGGTACGGGTGGGGTATCAGGGGAAGGTCGTGGTACGATGGTCTCCGATATTGATGTTGTCCCGGCCATTGTTATGTGGTACTGTGGATTCCGAGTCGACGCTGGCTTGTCCACGATGCTTTAGATCTATCTCTATGTCGTAGGGAGTTATGTTGGGATATGGTCTACCTGCGTATCGTTTCTATCCTAATGGGTTAGTTGTGGATAGGGTATCAGTGGGAGGTGAGGTATTGTGGTCTCCGGCCCGGCCTGCAGGCTCTAGCTCTATCTCTATGCCGTAGATGGTTGTGTTGGGATAGAAACCTTGATCCAACTTGAGATAGCAGACTTTGACGTCATCTTGGGAATGGACTGGTTAGCTCGGTATTTTGCAAACCTATTGTGTGCTGAAAAGAAACTAACATTTAAAGACAAGGAAAGAGCAGAGTTCAGTTTTACGGGAACCAAACTTCCCTGTAAACGAAAGCTTATACTCTCTGCACTAAAGGCTAGGAAGTGCCTTGAGAAAGGAGCAGTTGGGTATCTAGTATCGGTGGTCGATCTTACCAAAGAAGCACCACGAATGGAGGATTTTGATGTCGTGCGTGACTATCTAGATGTATTTCCTGACGAACTACCAGGATTACCACCCGACCGCGCTACAGAGTTTGTTATAGATATGATACTCGGAGCTGGACCAATATCTAAAACACCTTATCGAATGACTCCTACTGAATTGAAGGAATTAAAAATACAATTACAAGAACTACTGGACAAGGGTTACATCCGACCTAGCATATCACCATGGGGAGCGCCAGTATTATTCATAAAGAAGAAGGATGGTAGTGTTCGATTGTGTATAGACTACCGAGAACTGAATAAACTGACAATCAAGAATCGGTATCCATTGCCTCGGATCGATGACCTGTTCGATCAGTTGCAAGGTGCCAAAGTTTTCTCCAAGATCGATCTTCGGTCAGACTACCATCAGTTGAAGATTAAGGATGGTGATATTCCCAAGACAACATTCAGGACCAGATATGGACATTATGAATTTTTGGTCATGTCTTCTGGATTGACGAATGCACCAGCAACCTTTATGGAACTTATGAATCAGGTATTCCACGATATATTGGACGTCGGTTATTGTAAGACCCGTATCGAACTAACCCGGTCTTACCACCTTGAACCAGGTCTACCCATCATGGTCAAGCCAAATGGATCAAGTGCGTGAGGGAGATCACGATCCTAGGTATTAAACTGACCTAAAAACACTAAAATAAGGGGGAGGGTCGCATACCCAGCAAGGCAGGGTCAGACCACCCCAGTATAAAAGTCAGACCCTGAGTTTTTAACCAGGGTCGGACATTTTAGAACCAGGGGTCGACGGGATCTCCGACCCCCTCATCGACCCCCAGTCTACCGACAGAAACCGTGAACTAGGAACTTTCCTAATTTCAATGGGATTCTTTCTTAATCTCAATGAGACTTATTTTGGGAGTTTCTACTCTATAAATAGGACGTCCCTAATCCTCTTTCACTCCTTTTAGAACCCTAATTGGATTGAGAGAAAGAGAAGAGAAGGAGAAGAGAAAGAGAAGAGAAGGAAAGTGGATAAGAAGATCAAAGAGAAGACTTCAGAGAGACAAGCCTAATTCTCAGGTATGGATACTATCTCCATGTAATTCTACAGACCTTAGAATAGATAGTGAAGAGGGAATGATCTAGGAGAAATCCAAATCATCCATCCATGGTTAGGTTTTCATGGAAAACCATGAGAGAAATCATAGAAACCATGTAAGGGAATAAACTATGGTTCTAAGCCATAGAACATGTATGTAATGGATTGTAGAAGCAAGTCATTGGACCCAAACACAAAGGAATGGACTGTAGGATGAAAAATTGACTAAACCCACGGGGGGTCGCACGGGGATCGATGGCCAATCGACCCTACCAGAGCCTAACAATTGACCCCCAGTGTTCGGGAAGTTCAGAATGTGGGTGGTAGCACCCAGGGTCGATGGAACATCTGACCCTGGCATCGACCCCCAGTTAACAGCATGCTTTTTAAAATCAGAATTAATTCTAATTAAATTCTATCGACTTGATTAGGTCTTCTAGTGATATAATATTGATATTTAATTGATTCTTAAAGCTTGAAAGAGGATCTACGATCAAGCAAAGGTGAGGGAACAAGACCTAAACTAATTGGTTAATAATAAACTGTTTTATTCCTAAGTCCAATGTTATGAATGATTCTATGCGTGTATGCTTGTTATGTACATTCAACATGCCATCCAATATTTATATTATTACTGTTCATGCATATTTAATTATTGTTTATAACATCATGATGATGATGATGATGATGATGATAGGAATATGCATGTGGATGTATGTGTGTGGTTGGTGTGCTTGATGCGAGCGAGTATCAAGGGGAGGTATCATCGGCCGGGCCTCAGCACTCTAGCTCTATCTCTAACTCAAGTCTTGTCCACTGACATCGTCGTATTGTCATTACCTTAGCAGAACTATTATGTCGTAGGGTATGAGGGGAGGTGGTCTCGGACCGTGTAGTCTCTGACTCTGTCGGGGGGCCTTAGCCCTATCTCTATGGACGTATTGAGGGATACTGGGGTGAGGCCTTGGATACACTGATTGGCATTAGGATTGGTTAGTTGTGAGCCCAGTTTGCGAGCCCTCGCCAGCAGGGGCTTACGTGTTGGTATGGACAACGGGTACAACAATAAACGTAACATTTGCGTGTACATTGTCCATGGTGGGTGCATGTGGGACGACAATAAACGTGACCTTTGGGCGGCTTCACACTCGTGTATAGAGGTGCGGCGTCAATAAACGTGATCTTTGACCACCTATCCTTTCTATAGCACATTGCAAACTTATTTACCAGATCAAAGATATGAATTGAATGCATGCATATGTTTGTTGCATTGTTTTGTTTGCTCACTGAGCCATTATGTGTGCTCACCCTCTCGACGTCGAATATTTTTAGTTGATGATGCAGGTACTACGGTTGAAGATTATATGAGTGCTCCGGTGTATGCTTGTGTTGCTGCAATGAAAGCCGAAGACTTAGTGGATACGCATGACCCCTCATGCGAGTGCAACTTATGCGTATTCTATTAGAATTTTATTTGAATTTATAAAGGGATGTAATTGATATTTTATTTATTTATGTCTCAGTTGATACAACAATAACTTGATATTTTAATTATGATTATTACAGTTAGAGTTCTTAGTTCATTTTTTATAAGACTTCCGCTATTGTGTATTTATTCTGATTATGGTTGTGGATGTGCATGGTTTTATTTTTAATGGATATAGCCTATTAGAGATCCTAGTTGAACCGTTGGTTTATTAGCAGTTCATTACACCGTTCTGAATGGTGCAGAATTGGGGTGTGACAGTTATTGTATTCATCGATGATATATTGGTCTACTCCAAAGACGAGGAAACTCATATAAAGAATCTAAACGCCACTCTACAGCGATTACGGAAGGAGAAGCTCTACGCCAAATTTATAAAGTGTGAGTTTTGGCTAAAGGAAGTCGCTTTTCTAGGCCATGTTGTATCCACTGAAGGAATTAAAGTAGATCCTAGCAAGATCGAAGCTATTGTGAAGTGGGAAGCACCGAAGAGCGTTGTAGAAATTATAAGTTTCTTAGGTCTAGCTAGGTATTATCGACGATTTGTGGAAGATTATTCCCGAATTACCGTACCTCTTACCAGTTTGACTAAGAAGGGCAAAAAGTTTGTGTGGACTGATAATTGCGAGAAGAGTTTCCAAACATTGAAGGCTAGATTGATATCAGCTCCAATCTTGACCATTTCGATTCTAGGACAGCCATTTATTTTGTATACTGATGCGTCAGGACTGGGATTAAGATGTGTACTTATGCAAGGTGAACAAGCAATTTCTTATGCCTCAAGACAATTAAAGACACATGAGAAGAACTATCCCACTCATGATTTGGAATTAGTGGCAGTAGTACATGCTGTCAAAATATGGAGACATTACTTGTACGGAGAGAAATTTCAGATTAAATTGGATCATAAGAGTCTTACTTACCTCTTTAATCAGAAGGAGTTGAATATGAGACAAAGAAGATGGCTGGAACTATTGAAAGACTATGATTGTGATATCCAGTATCATCCGGGAAAAGCTAATGTGGTTGCGGACGCACTGAGTATAAAGGCAATGATGAAATCTCAAGAAGAGGTTAGCACCAATGCTGCACTGTGTACTACCTGAAAAATATTCAATTATGGTAATGAACAGTTTGTGATAGATGCACCGGGTGAATCAACCAACCAAGGGTTTATCCATCGATTTGCAAATATGTTCACCACATTGAAGATTGTTCCCGATATACTTGATGAAGTGAAAATAACGATTAAATCAGACCCTTATCTAAGAACGGTACAAGAAGACATCGAAAAAGGTAGGACTACTCCTGAGTTCACTTTAGATGATGAAAGGGTACTGAAGTACAAAGGAAGAATATGTGTACCTGAAACAGAAAATTTAGACATTAGACACCGACTAATGAAGGAAGCCCATACCACCGCCTATTCGACACACCCTGAAAGTACAAAAAATGTATCATGACCTAAAGAAATTATATTGGTGGAGAGGAATGAAAGCAAATATAGCCAAGTTCATGTCTAAATGCCTAAATTGTCAGAAGGTGAAAGCTGAACGACAAAGAGTAACAGGATTGTTATAGTCGTTACCGGAACCAGCATGAAAATGAGACTGCATCACTATGGACTTCGTCACAGGGTTACCATTGACTCCCCGAGTAGTTGACGCAGTTTGGGTGATTGTAGACCGGCTGACTAAAACGGCTCAATTTATAGCTATACGACCTCAGTATACACTGGAGAGGTTAGCTAAATTGTATGTGGACAACATTGTCAGATTACATGGTGTACCTGAAAGCATTGTGTCCGACAGAGATCCACGTATTACTTAAAAGTAATGGGAAGGATTGTAGAAGACTATGGGTACAACATTGAAGTTCAGTACTGCATTTCATCCTCAGACAGATGGACAGTCGGAGCGCACCATTCAGATCCTAAAAGACATGCTCCGAGCTTGTGTAATTGATTTTAAAGGATCATGGGACAAAAAGTTACCACTGATTGAGTTCGCTTACAACAATAGCTATCAGGCTACTATACAGATGTCACCCTATGAAGCACTGTATGGCAGGAAGTGTCGAACTCCTTTGTTTTGGAATGAAGTTGGAGAACGTAGTATTGTTGGACTAGAATTTGTTGAAGAGACTTGTCGAGTAGTCAACATTATCAAGGAATGAGTAAGAACGGCCCAAAATCGTCAAAAGCAATATGCAGATACTAGACGCCGAGACCTTGAATTCGTCATAGGTGATAAGGTATTCCTCAAAGTGTCACCTATGCGAGGTTTGAAACGATTCAGACAGAAAGGGAAACTAAGTTCGAGATATGTCGGACCATATGAGATTCTAGCTAAACGTGGAAAAGTGACTTACCAGTTAGCACTACCATCATCTATGTCAAGTGTGCATGATGTATTTCATATCTCCTTATTGAAGAAGTATGTCAGAGATCCAACGCACGTATTGACAGTAGATCTACCTGATTTGACTGATGATTTGACATTTGAAGTAGCACCAACTGAAATCACCAGTCGAAAGGTGCAACGACTACGCAATCGTGACATTTATTATGTTAAAGTCACCTGGAGAAGCAGAGATATAGAAGAAATCATATGGGAAGAAGAGAATGCTATGCGAAAGCAATACCCTTATCTATTCGACTCGAAAGGTATGTACAATTTTGAGGACGAAATTCTTATAAGTAGGGGGAGTTGTAAGACCCATATCAAATTAACCGGTCTTACCACCTTGTACCAGGTCTACCTATCATGGTCGAGCCAAATGGACCAAGTGCGTGAAGGAAATAGCAGAACCAGGTACTAAACTGACCCAAAAACAGTAAATTGGAGGGTAGGGTCGCATACCTAGATAGGTAGGGTCGAGCCCCCCTCACTAAGAAGTCAGACCCCTGATATTTTAACTGGGGGTTGGACAACTTAGAACTGAGGGTCGACGGGATCTCCAACCCCCTCATCGACCCCCTGTTTGTCGACAGAAACCGCAAATAGGAAACTTTTCAAATTTCAATGGGATTCCTTCCTAATCTCAATGGGACTTATTTTGGGAGATTCTACTCTATAAATAGGACGTCCCTAAGCCTCTTTCACTCCTTTTGAAACCCTAATTGAAAGTGAGAGAAAGAGAAGAGAAGGAAAAGAGAAGGAAAGTTGGAGAAGAAGACTAAAGTGAAGAATTCAGAGAAACCTTTGAATCTCAGCAATACCTAAGGTATGGTTTACGTTTCCATTAATGATCTAAGACCTTAGAATAGTTCATGAAGAGGGTATGGTCTAGGAGAAACCTAAATCATACATCCATGGGAGGATTACAATGAAATCTATGGAGGAAATCATGGTAGGCAAAGTAAGGAAGAAACCTAGAGTTCTAAGCCATAGAACAAGCATAGAATGGATTGTGAAAGTAAGCCATAGGACCCAAACATGAAAGAATGGACTGTAGAATGATATTCTCGACTCAACCCACTGGGGGTCGCACGTGGGGTTGATCGGGAATCGACCCTACCAGACCACAGGATCGACCCCCAGTATTCGGAAAGTCCAGGAAAGGGGTGGTCGCACCCAGGGTCGATGGAACATCCGACCCTGGCATCGACCCTACCCTGGGGGTCGTAGTAAACTGCTACCCTACCTGCGACCCACCCTGCAACCCGTGCTTAAAAGCAAGCCTACAATTTTTGGAATGACTTCTAACTAAAATCTATCGACTTGTTAGGTTTTCCTATTGATATAAAAGTGGATTTTAAAGCTTGAAAGATGATCTACACTCAAGCAAAGGTGAAGGAACAAGACCTAAACTAATTGGCTAATAATAAACTATTTTTATTTTTTTGAGTCCAATGCCATGACTGATTCTATGCGTGTATGCTTGTAATGTGCATTCAACATGTCATCCAATATTTCTGCTATTAATGTTCATGCATATTTAATTCTATTTTGTTTATAACATGATGATGAGGATGATGATGCTAGGAATAGACATGTGAATGTTTGTGTGTGGTTGGTGTACTTGATGTGAGTGGGGCATGAGGGGAGGTGTTTTGTGGTGTTTGATCTGGGTACTTTAGCTCTATCTCTACTCAAGTCTTGTCCACTGACATCGTCGTATCGCCATTACCTTAGCAGAACTATTACGTCGTAGGGTATCAGGGGAGGTGGTCTCGGACCGTGTAGTCTTCGACTCTATCAGGGGCCTTAGCTCTATCTCTATGGACGTATTGAGGGATGCTGGGGTGAGGCCTTGGATACACTGTTTGACATTAGGATTAGTTAGTTGCAAGCCCAGTTTGCAAGCCCTCGCCAGCAGGGGTTTACGTGTTGGTATGGGTAGGGTATCAGGGAAAGTGTTATGCGGTGTTTGATCTGGATACTTTAGCTCTATCTCTATTCCATAGTGAGTGCATGTGGGACGACAATAAACGATAACCTTTGGGCGGCTTCACACACTCGTGTATAGAGGTGAGGCGGCCACCGAACCTTTCTATAGCACATTGCAAACTTATAAACCAAACCACAGATATGAATTGAATGCATGTATATGTTTGTTGTATTGTTTTGTTTGCTCACTGAGCCGTGATGTGTGCTCACCCTTTCGACATCGAATATTTTTAGTTGATGATGCAGGTACCACTGTGGAAGACTATATGAATGCTTCTGCGTACGGGCACGTCGCTGCGATGGAGGCTGAAGACTTAGTGGAAACGCATGACTCTTCATGCGAGTGCAACGCATGCGTTTTTTATTAGATTTTTATTTGAATTATTAAGGAAATGTAATTGATATTTTATTTACTTATGTCTCGGTTGATATAACATAATTTGATATTTTATTATTGATTATCATAGTTAGATTCCTCATTTCATTTAATATTAAGATTTCTGTTATTGTGTATTTGTTTTGATTATGGTTGTAGATGTGTATGGTTTAATTTCAACGGACACAGTCTATTAGAGATCCTGGTTGAACCGTTGGTTTATTAGCGGTTCATCACACCATTTTGAATAGTGCAGAATTGGGGTGTGACATCTATGCCATAGGGAGTTATGTTGGGATAGGGTCTACCTTGCGTATTGTTCTGTCTTAGTATGCTTGGTGCGGGTAGGGCATCAGGGGGAGGACGTGGCACTGTGGTCTCCGGCCTGGCCATCAGACTCTAGCTCTATCTCTATGTCGTAGGGAGCTGTGCTGGGATAGGACCTACTGTGATGACATATAGGATTGGTTAGTTACGAGCCCAGTTTGCAAGCTTTCGCCAACAGGGGTTTACGTGTTGGTATGGGTGGAGCATCAGGGAGGTGTGTGGATGCCTTAGCTCTATCTCTATTCCATGGTGGGTGCATGTGGGTCGGAAGTGGTGTGATCTACTGGGCGATGCCACACACTCATGTGTAAAGGTGCGGTGGCCGTCAATCCTTTCTATAGCATATTGCAAACTTAAACCAGACTACAGCATAAAATGATTGTTACTCATGTATATAAATGTTACACTGTCTGATTGTCTTACTGAGCTAAGTTGTGAGCTCACCCTTGTGTACACACCATTTTTAGATGTTGATGCAGGTTACACGATGGACGACAACATGAGCACGCCAGCGTATGGAGGCATGGCTGCTCTGGATGTGCAGGTAGGGGAGGACAAGCATGACGCTTTATGTGAGTGCCCTTTCTGCGTGTACCTTTGGGATTTGATTTGATTTTATTTATTTTAATTATTTTCAGTTGGAATGAAGTTGATGTAAAGATATTATTTAAGTTTTGGTTATTTGAATAATTGAATATTTTATTTAAATTTATCAATAGATTACTCAGTTCATTTTATTAAAGACTTCCGCTGTATTTTTTATTATTCTGATTGTGGTTATGTGCAATGGTTTGTATGAGTGGACACAGTCTTATTGAGATCCTGGTGTGAGCCGTTGGTTCAGTGACGGTTTACTCACACCATTCTGGTTGGTTCAGAATTGGGGTGTGACAACTTGGTATCACAGCCCAACAGACCATATTGCACTTAACTGAGTCGATGAACTGAGATAGAAAAATTTAAAAGCCTTAATAAGAACACACTTTAAGCACTTGTTTGATGCCTGAGACTATATAAGGAAGAGTATAACATACTATATTAAATATAGAATTAATAAATGCAAATGCTCTAGATAGGCAAAAATCATAAACTGCTATTGAAAATTTTAAAGAGTGATAAGTTAAAAGTGCTATAGGGTACAGTCCACAAGCCGGACAGTTACCCTGTTATATAACAGTACTGTGAAGAGAGAGAAAAATAAGAAGACTATCAGGGGGTTGGGGGCCTAGGAGGAATAGGGTCAGTAATATCATAATCCCGCTCGTAAGCAACCTAAGCCAGTGCACCTGATCCTGAGTGACTCGGAGGCTGCGAGCTAAGTGCCCCAAGTCATGGCTCATCTCACGCTGAGCGTCCCTGATCTCCGTGAACATACCCATCACGGTGTCAGGAGGAGGCTGAGATGGTCCCGCTGCATATGTGGGTTGTGGTGCTGGCGCTGGAACATCCTCCATCTGGTCATCGCCACCCTCATCATCACCCGCTGCCTCTGCTGCATGAGCAGCATTGGCTACTACTGTTGTTGCTGCCGCGGCTGCTACCCTCCTGAGTGGGCGAGGACGAGCCTCTAAGTCCTCATCACTGATCAGCAGGTTGTCCATCTGCATCCTGAGAATGGCATCCCAGTCGATATCCAAGGTCATAGTATCCTCAACGGCAATCTCGCCCCTCATGCTCACTCGTAGTCGTTGTAGAAGAGTGGTGATGAGCCGGCCATATGGAAGGTTACTGGCCTGACCAGGTAGAGTAGCCTGATGCATGGTCCTGATGATGATGTAGGGAAGGAAAACCCGCTCCCTAGTGCAGACACAGTAGGTCAAGTACTGAGTGAGCTGAGACAACTCATTGTAATGGTCGCTCTGAGGCACAATGTTGTGCTGGATGATGCGACTATAAACTCGAGGTACGGGTCTCAAGCTAGCTGCCTTCATGGGCACTCCAGGGTTAAGTAGCTGCTCCGAGATCTCCTGGCACAGATCGTCAGTGAGAAAGCCCTTCATCTTAGGGGCACAGTAGACCAAGTCCCCATCATTGGGAATTCTTAGGAGATCAGCGAGCTGGTGAGTGTCAAAAGAGATGGGGACACCCTTGATGTAGCTGGTTATGCGGAGTGCCCGACATTGATTGAAATCATTGACATCCCCATCTATTTCCAGATTGGCATAGAAATGTTTGATGAGGTTGGGATGGGTAGTCGTCGTGTAGGTGATAACGGGCAGCCACCCAAGTCAATCAAAAGCTGCCTCAACGTCGAACCGCTGCAACTGCTCCAGGTTTACCCGTCGCCCTGATTCGATATTCTTCCCTTCGAACCAAGGAAAACGGGCTTGTGCCACCTCAGAATGAAACCACCCCTCATCGAGCTGTGGAACAGGTGGATGAGGAAGGTGCATGCCAAGACCATACGAGCGTTTACCGGCACCTCTACGATGAGCCATTGAAATTGCAAAACAAAAGACAAATAATGAGGAAATTGTTAGATTTTTAGAAATTTTGGCAGCACCATGACAACAATTTAAGCAAAAGCCTCGAACTCACCCAAAACCTGAGGAGGAGGACTTACGTAACCCCCAAACACTTCATGGAATCCAAACATTCACCAATTGAACAAGAAATTTGAGAAATTTCAGCAAAAATCGATTTTTTTTTTACCAAAACCTAGGTTAAAAATCCAAAATTTTGATTTTTGGAAAAACCTTTTGGTATAACCTCAAATTAGTTGAGGGATTTTTGCTCATAGAGGTCCCTAAACCCATTCCAAGCCGAAGGAAAAGAGTTCCTACGGTTAGAAATTCCTAAACAAAGAAAAACCTAGTTTTTGGGTATAAAACCATGAAAAAACGATATGAAAATGATGAATGGAAGGAGAGAACTTACTTGGAGGAGATGTTCTAGGTCCGGATCAGAAGAAAATGACTTCTAAGATCATCGGTCGGACTGTAGCAACTCAAGGAGTCAGAGAGGAATCGCCACCGGAGAAAAAGAAGAAGAGAAAAGTGAGAAAAATCTCACTTTTCGCGACTTTAAAGGGGTTTTGGGCATACCGGTCGACGGTTTCTGCCCATACCGGTCAACCGGTACCCTCTGGGTACTGCGACCGCTATCTCGCGGTCAAAGAGATGGTGTTGACCGGTCGATTATACCGGTCGCACCATACTCTACAGAGTAGCGACCGGTATGTTGCGATCAGTCAGCTATGTGCAACCCAGAAAAAAAAATTTAGAAAAATTTTAAAAATTTAAATTTTAAGTTTACATTTCGATTATTCGCCTTGCAATTGTTAAAGACTAACACTATTATGATTATTCGACTGTACCTCATGTGTTATGTCTTCATCTCAGATCCAAACAGACTAGTCTAGGATGGTAGGCGAAAATGGTCAAAGGGCCTCATGGAAGAGTCACCACTCCAGGGTGCGCCAAACTGAGGAAAATGTGAAAACTGGATACGTTGAAGAGCAAAATCAGAACCCAGAAAGTGGAGAAGGGCAGATCCCTAGGGCACCGACAAACTTGCCAGGCCCCCCTCACACTAACTCGGAGACGATTGTCACAAATTTGGTTTATCAGATGGAAGCTCAGTAGGAAGACGTTCCTGGATGAGATGCTGAAGATGTTCAGGCAACCAAGATATATCCCTACAGAAGGCACACCTGAACATAGGGGAAATAACACCACACTGCCAAGGGATGGTAGCTCTGGGCCAACGGGCCAAGGATAAAATCTATAACCACCATACCAATTTCCATCGTCGTCTGCTTATCAAAGAGCCTACCCGTACCCACCACCATGGTATGGAATGAATGCACAGGGGCAGAATGACCTAAGCCGAGCAGTGGATAGGTTTTTAAAGCTAAA
The DNA here is from genome assembly GCA_028583415.1 of Protea cynaroides. Taxonomy (NCBI): domain Eukaryota; kingdom Viridiplantae; phylum Streptophyta; class Magnoliopsida; order Proteales; family Proteaceae; genus Protea; species Protea cynaroides. The sequence goes on along the minus strand of JAMYWD010000653.1, from coordinate 16,472 downwards.
ACCCCCTACATTCACAGGGAAGCTAGGGAAACCACTGTGGCTTGCATAGTAGGTTGCTGAGATGGAGAAGAATTTCTTCCTGATGACATATATAGAGGATGAGAAGGTGTTGTTTGCTACGCACATGCTAAAGGAGGATGCAAACGCTTGGTGGAATTCTACACGGGCGTATTTGGAGAGAAAGCACACTCAGATTGATTGGGCAGTGTTCAAGAGAGTCTTCTTTGATAAATATTTTCCAAAGAGCTTTAGAGATCAGATGGAGAAGGAATTTCTAAATCTGCAGCAATCTCAGTCAATGGTTGATGCCTACCAGCAGAGATATGAAGAGCTATTCTTCTTTGCACTAGCAAGTATGCAAGAAGAAGAAACAAAGACCCATAGGTTCACCATGGGACTGCGTCGAAGCATTAGAGAGCACATCTTGGGTCTGGAGAAAAAGGTCTATAATGAGACTGTACAGGTTGCAAGGGTGATAGAGTCGAGTCAAAGGGACAACTTCTTTGCACAGAATAGAGGACTGAAGAGACCAGCTACTGAGACTTCTGGTAGCAGCAATAATAGATCATTCCGTCCTTTCAGGACTCAGCCCACTGTAGTACCAGCAAGGAACGCTACTGCACCACCACCGCCACAGTTCGCTGGACAAAACCTGAACATTAAATGTTTCAACTGTTAGCAATTGGGTCATGTTGCAAGGGCCTGCACTCTACCTAGGAAACAACCTCCACAGTAAGGAAAGGTATTCGCAGTCACCACTGAAGAGGAAGCCACATCCCTTGATGTGGTTACGGGTATGATTCTATCCATTCCTATTTGTTTTACTATTGTTATGTTTGAGCATGTAGAACTAAGGGATAACTTTATTTCAAGGACTGTAAATATAGCTGGTATACCTGCCAGAGTACTCTTTGACTCTGGGGCCACCCATTCCTTCGTTTCTATTTCTTTTGGGAAGCGAATGGAATTACCTGTCAAGTGTTTGAACCCAAGCTTGATAGTTCGCTCTCCTTTGGGAGTCGAAGTGGCATTAACTAAATATTATGGGCCGTGTACAGTAAGCATTGAGGGCCAAAACCTAGAAGCAAATCTAGTTCAACTCGAGATGGCAGACTTTGACGTCATCTTGGGAATAGATTGGCTAGGCCATTATTCAGTTAGCTTATTATGTGGTGAAAGGAAACTTGTGCTTAAAGATGAGAAGGGCAAGGAGTTTAGCTTCACTGGGACCAAGTTACCTAAGAAGCGAAAGCTGATCCTCTCCACCCTAAAAGCTAAGAGATGCCTAGAGAAGGGAGGAGTAGGGTATTTAGTGTCTGTGGTCGACATCACTACTGAGGTGACAAGGATGGAAGATCTAGATGTGGTACGAGAGTTTCCAGATGTGTTTCCAGAAGATCTCCCAGGTCTACCTCCAGACAGAGCCACAGAGTTCATGATAGACCTGATGCCAGGGTCGGCACCGGTGTCTAAAGCACCAATCAGGATGGCCCCTATCGAATTAAAGGAGTTGAAGACCCAATTACAAGAACTACTAGATAAGGGTTTCATACGACCAAGCATATCACCATGGAGAGCACCTGTATTGTTCGTCAAGAAGAAGGACTGTAAGACCCGCACTCCGTACACCCGGTCTAAACCTTGGTTTTATGTCGTAGCAGGTCTTTCGATCATCATCGGGCCAGACGGGACGAGCGGATGACAAACAGGTACGAAATCGGACCAAAGATGATCAAATAATCATGAGATTATGTTGACCGGTCGATGGTACCGGTCTTGGTACCGGTCGACCGGTCAGCTCTGTGCAGCTGAGTGCGGAGATCCAGAAATTGATCTCTGCGGGTCCCACTTTCCTGATTTTGAATCCTAAGATTTTTCTAATCCTAATAGGGTTACTAAACCCTAATCCTAGCCTATATAAACACCTTTAAACCTCCTCAAATCCTTTCCATTGTCTCTCACAAACCCTAGATAAGAGAAAGAGGTTGGAAAGGAGAGGGAGCTAGGAAGAAGAAGGAGGTGCTGCCATTACCGTTCGAAGACGCTCACTCTACGCCAGTCGACGGTAATTGTTTTAACCATTATTCTTACTCTAGGATAGTTGTATGGGTGGATCAATACCATGCAAATTAGGTACTGATCTAAAACCCTAATTGGCCAATAAACCCTAATTTACCGTCAAACCCTAGATTCAAGTTCTGAGATGATATTCATCGAAACTAGACTTGAATGAGTTGGGGATAACTCTAACTCAAAGCTCAGACTTAGAATGGATAGGAGAAACCTGGAAATCGATAGAGAAAGATCGACGACAGTCGAAAAACCAAGTGTATGGTCTTTCGGAGACATACCGGTCGACCATACCGGTCGCCAGTTTTCTCACAGTGCTGCGACCGGTATGCTGTGACCGGTCATCTCTGAAAGGCTGGTTTTGGACTTTGTTGGTTTCCAACCAACGTGAAACCCTAAGAAAACTATTCTAATGAAACCCTAATAATATTGTAGGATTTTGTGACATTCCGTTTGGATCTTGCGACATGGAGCAAGCTATCAAACGAGCGTCAGGTAAGGGAGAGAGACCCGCTCCCCTTTGCAGACGCAGTAGGTGATGTACTGAGTGAGCTGAGATAACTCACTGTAGTGGCTGCTCTGAGGCACAATGTTGTGCTGGATGATGCGACTATAAACCCGAGCCAAGGGCTTCAGACTAGCAGCCTTCATAGGAGCCCCAGGGTTCAGTATCTGCTCCACTATCTCTCGGCGTAGATCCTCGCTCAAATAGTCCTTCACCTTTGGAGGGCAATACACTAGATCTCCATCATTTGGAACCCCTAGCAGGTCGGCCAACTGATGAGTGTTGAAGGAAATATGGACGCCCATGACAAAGCTGGAGATGCGTAAGTCCCTACTCTGATTGGGATTGTCGATATTCCCATGAAGCTCCAGGTTAGCATAGAAATGCTTAACCAGGTTGGAACGAGTGGTCTCCGTGTAGGTAATGACAGGCAACCACCAAGCCTGTCGAAAGTTGCTCGCACATCGAACCTGTCCAATTGTTTCAAATTAACTCGTCGTCCAGATTCAATGTTCTTGCTATCAAACCATGGGAAACGGGCTTGTGCCGCCTCAGAACAAAACCACTGTTCATCAAGCTGTAGAGCTGGTGGCTGAGGAGCGCGCACGCTTGACCCATGAGAACGTTTGCCAAGAGCACGACGTGGAGCCATTTAAATAGCAAAACAAATGAAAACGAGAAGAAAAAGGTTAGAAATTGTCGAAATTTTGGCAGCATAACGACAGTAAATTGGGAAAAAGCCTCAAACTCACCCAAAAACTTGGGGAGGAGGACTTACGTAACCCCCGCACTCTTCAACAAATCAAATTCAGATAATTACAAAAAGAAATTTCAAGAATTTAAGAAAAATCAAGAAATTTCGAAAATTTTGAAAACCTAGGTTAAAAATTGTAAAAATTCGATTTTTATGAAAACCGTTCGGTGGAACCTCAAATTAGTTGAGGACTTTTGCTCTTAGGGGTCCCTAAATCCTTTCTAAGCCGAAGGAAAAGAGTTCCTACGGTTAGAATCTCTCAACCAAAGAAAATTCAAAAATTCTAGGTAAAGACGATATGGGAAATTTGTAAAAATTTGATTGAGAGAGAAGAGACTTACCTGGAGACAATATGCCAAGTCCAGATCGTAAGAAAACCACTCCTAGGGTGACCGGTTGGACTGTAGAAGCTCGGAAACCATAGGAGAATCACCACCGGGGAAGAGAAGGAAAGGAAGAGTGAGAAATTTCTCACTTTTTCGCAATTTTTAAAGCCTTTCTGGGCATACCGGTCGATATACTGGTCGACCGGTACCCCGCCCCGTTCCCCCCCCCCTCTTCCCTCCAACCCACCCCCCCCGCCCCCCCCCTTTCCCCCTTTTCCCCCCGGGCACCCCCCCCCCCCCCCCCCCCCCAACCCCCGAAAAAATTTAATATTTTTTTTTTTTTTTTTATTTTTTTTAATTTTATTTTTATATATTTTTTTTTCTTTTCTTTTAAAATTAAAAAACCCAACCACCCCCTTTCTCCTTTTTTCTCCCCCCCTTCCCCCCCTCCCCCCCAACCAAAACAAAACCGGAGGGGGCCGCGACCCCCCGCCCCCCCGCCACGGCCCCCCCCCCGGAGGGGAAACAAAAGAAAAAACCCACCCCGGGGAAGGCAAACCCGGGGCCCACCGCGAAGGAAAAGGGGGAAAAAGGTACCAAAAATTCCCCCTGCGCCCCCTCTCTGAAATATAAAAAAATTTTTTAAAAATCCGTATAAACCAAAGCCCCCCCCACCCCACCCCCCCCGCGGGGGGGAGGTTGATGATGTCCCCCCCCCCGGTCCCCTCTAAGGGAGGGTGCGCGGGGGGGGGGGAAAAAAACACACACAGCCGATGCATGGTAGTCCAGGGCCGAGGAGCCAAGCACAGAATGTACCACCACCGCACCAGTTTTCGTCGTCTTCTGCTTATCAGGGAGCCTATCCGTATCCACCACCATGGTACGGAATGAATACACAGGGACAACACGATCTGAGTCGAGCGGTGGACAGATTCCTAAAGTTGAAGCCTTCTTCATTCACAGGTAAGACAAGGAAACCGTTATGGCCAGCACAGTGGGTTGTAGAAATGGAGAAGAATTTTCGACTGATGACTTGTACAAAGGATGAAAATGTCCTGTTTGCCACACATATGCTGAAGGAAGATGCGAATGCTTGGTGAAATTCTACACGGGCATATATGGAAACGAAGCATACACAGGTGGATTGGGAAGTGTTCAAGGTCGCCTTCTTCGATAAATATTTTTTGAAGAGTTTCAGAGATCAGATGGAGAAGGAGTTCCTTAATCTACAGCAGTCTCAGTCGACTGTGGATGCTTACCAGTAGAGGTACGAGGAGTTATTTTTCTTCGCACCGGCAAGCATGCAAGAGGAAGAGACCAAGACACGTAGGTTCACCATGGGACAGCGTGAAGGCATCAGAGAGCATATCTTGAGTCTGGACAAGAAAATTTATAATGAGGCTGTACAGGTGGCGAGAGTGATAGAATCCAGTCAGAGGGACAACTTCTTTGCACAGAACAGGGGAGTGAAGAGACCCGCTATTGAGGGTTCGAGTGGCGGCAACAATAGACCTTTCCGCCCATACAGGGCTCAGACCGCTACGATACCTGCAAGGAACAATACCACACCACCTGTGCCACAGTTCGCTGGACACAACCCGAACATTAAATGTTTCAACTGTCAGCAAGTGGGTCATATTGCAAGGACCTGCACTCTACCTAGGAAGCAACCTCCCCAGCAAGGAAAAGTATTTGCGGTCACCATCGAAGAGGCAGCCGCATCACCTGATGTGGTCACTGGTATGACTCTATCCCTTACTATTTGGCTTACTATTTCATTGTGTGTGTGAGCATGTAAAACTAAGGGATAATAAAATTTCAGGAATTGTAAATGTAGCTGGTATACCTGCCAGAGTACTCTTTGACTCTGGGGCCACGCACTCCTTTGTTTCTATTTCCTTTGGAAAGCGAATGGAGTTACCAATCAAGCACTTGAACCCAAGCTTGATAGTTCGCTCTCCGCTAGGAGTCGAAGTGGCTTTGACTGAATATTATGGGCCGTGTACAGTATGTATTGAGGGCCAAAACATAGAAGCAAGTTTGGTACTACTTGAGATGGCAGACTTTGATGTCATCTTGGGAATGGATTGGTTAGGCCATCATTTGGCTATTCTATTATGTGGTGAAAGGAAGCTTGTGCTTACAGACAAAAAGGGAAAGGAGTATAGCTTCACTGGGACCAAGTTACCTAGGAAGCGAAAGTTGATCCTCTCCGCCCTAAAAGCTAAGAGATGCTTAGAGAAGGGGGGAGTGGGGTATCTAGTATTTGTAGTCGACATCACTGCGGAGACACAAAAGATGGAAGATATAAATGTGGTACGAGAGTTCCCAGATGTATTTTCAAAGGATCTCCCAGGTCTACCATCGGGCAGGGCTACAGAGTTTGTGATAGACCTTATGCTAGGTTCGGCGCCGGTGTCTAAAGCACCATACAGGATGGCCCCCTACCGAGTTAAAGTAGTTGAAGACCCAGTTACAAGAATTGTTGGATAAGGGCATCATACGACCTAGCATATCACCTTGGGGAGCACCTGTATTATTTGTCAAGAAGAATGACGGAAGTGTAAGGCTATGTATTGACTACCGTGAACTGAACAAGTTGACTATCAAGAACCGGTATCCTTTGCCTAGAATCGATGATTTGTTTGATCAGTTACAGGGTGCAAAGGTCTTCTCAAAGATTGATCTCCGATCGGGGTATCACCAACTGAAGATCAAAGCCGGAGATATTCCGAAGACTGCTTTCAGGACGAGGTATGGGCATTATGAGTTTCTAGTTATGTCATTCGGGTTGACCAACGCCCCAGCGTCGTTCATGGAACTGATGAACCGAGTGTTTCATGATATGTTGGACACTTTAGTCATCGTATTCATCGATGATATATTGGTCTACTCAAAGGACATGGAGGCTCATACAACACATTTGAGGGCAGCCCTACAACGGCTGAGGACGGAGAAGCTTTATGCTAAGTTCAAGAAGTGTGAGTTTTGGCTGAAGGAAGTGGCCTTCTTGGGCCATGTAGTGTCTACAGAAGGTATCAAGGTTGATCCAAGTAAGATAGCTGCTATAGTAGGATGGGAAGCACCAAAATCTATTGCGGAGATTCGTAGTTTCCTTGGGTTGGCTGGTTATTACAGAAAATTCGTGGAAGATTACTCCAGGATCGCTGTTCCACTCACCAGATTGACCAAGAAGGGAGAGAAATTCATATGGACAGATGAGTGCGAGAAGTGCTTTCAAACTTTGAAGTCAAGACTAGTCTCTGCACCTATCTTGACCATCCCAGAACCAAGCGTACCGTTTACTTTATATACGGATGCTTCAGGGTTGGGTATTGGGTGTGTATTGATGCAAGGAGAACAGGTGATTGCTTACGCATCAATACAGTTAAAAGAGCATGAGAAGAACTATCCTACGTATGATTTGGAGTTAGCATCGGTTATACATGCCATCAAGACTTGGAGACACTACTTGTACGGTGAGAAGTTTCAGATTAAGTCAGATCACAAGAGCTTAACTTATCTTTTCACTCAGAAGGATCTGAATATGAGACAGAATGGCTGCAGTTATTAAAAGATTATGATTGTGATATCCAGTATCATCTGGGTAAAGCAAATGTTGTGGCTGACGCCTTAAGCAGAAAGTGGGCATCGAAACCTGAGGCCGGGCCAAGTACAAATGCTGCATTATGTGCTACAGCCTCAAGTTCAATTGAAGGCGACGAAGAGTATATAATAGAAACTGCAGAAGATCCAGTCGAGCAAGGCTTAATTCATAAGTTCACCATGATGTTCGCAGCTTTGAAGATCTCACCGGATCTAGTTGATAAAGTTAAGGTAGCAATCCTACAGGATCCACATCTCAATACAGTGCAAGAAGACTTAGAGAAGGGTACGAGAAATCCTGACTTTACTTTGGATTCAGACAAGGTACTCAGGTATCGTGGACGGTTATGTATACCTGAGAGTGAAGACTGCAACATCAGAGATCGAGTTATGACTGAAGCTCATTACACTCCATATTCGGTGCATCCAGGAAGAACCAAAATGTACCATGATTTAAGAAGACTATATTGGTGGAGGGGTATGAAAGCAGATATAGCTCGTTTCGTATTTCAATGTCTGAATTGTCAACAAGTTAAAGCAAAAAGGCAGAGACCTACAGGTTTACTACAGCCATTATCGGAGCCTGCATGGAAGTGGGATTGCATTACTATGGATTTCGTCACTAGCCTACCTTTGACACCAAGGTCAGTGGATGCGGTTTGGGTAATAGTCGACCGACTCACCAAGACAGCTCGATTTATTGCGGTCAGACCTCAGTATACCATGGAGAAGCTGGCCAAGTTATATGTTGATAATATAGTCAGACTTCATGGCATCCCAGAGAGTATAGTATCCGACAGAGATCCCCGTTTTACAACAAAGTTCTGGGAAGGATTACCAAAAGCTATGGGGACAAAATTGAAGTTCAGTACAGCTTTTCACCCTCAGATGGACGGGCAATCAGAAGAACTATTCAAATTTTAGAAGATATGCTCCGAGCTTGTGCATTAGACTTCAAGGGAGCTTGGGACGAGAAGCTATCGCTTATCGAGTTTGCTTATAACAACAGCTATCAGGTTACAATTCAGATGGCTCCATATGAAGCACTCTATGGAAAGAAGTGTCGTACACCTCTGTTATGGAACGAGGTGGGAGAAAGAAGAATTGTAGGACCGGAGTTTATCGAAGAAACTTGTCGAGTGATTGATCAGATCAAGGAAAGAGTAAAGACAGCTCAAGTTCGACAGAAGCACTATGCGGATAATCGACGTTGAGATCTGGAGTTTGCAGTGGGTGACAAAGTCTTCTTGAAGATATCACCGATGCGAGGTCTGAAAAGGTTTGGTAAGAAGGGGAAACTATGCCCCAGGTATGTGGGACCATACGAGATATTGACCAGACGTGGTAATGTAGCATATCAATTGGCTCTACCACCATCTATGTCAAGTGTTCATGATGTGTTCCATGTATCATTGTTGAAGAAGTATGTCAGAGATCCATCACACATCTTGACAGTAGACCCCCCAGATTTGACTGAAGACTTAACATTCGAAGTGGTACCTGTGATGCTCTCAAGTTGAAAAGTACAACAACTTTGAAACAAGGAGATTCATTATGTGAAAGTGGATTGAAAAAACCAAGATGTCGAAGAAATTACTTGGGAAGAGGAGAGCGCAATGAGGAAGGAGTATCCTAACCTTTTCGACGATCAAGGTACGTTCAAATTTCGAGGTCGAAATTTCTTTTAAGGGTGGGGGAGTCCTGAAACCTACATGCAAATTTTGGGACGAAATTTCTTTTAAGGGTGGGGGAGTTGTAAGACCCGCACTCCGTAAACCCGGTCTAAACCTTGGTTTTATGTCGTAGCAGGTCTTCCGATCATCACCGGGCCAGACGGGACGAGCGGATGACAAACAGGTACGTAATCGGACCAAAGACGATCAAATAATCATGAGATTATGTTGACCGGTCGATGGTACCGGTCTTGGTACCGATCAACCGGTCAGCTCTGCGCAGCTGAGTGCGGAGATTCAGAAATTGATCTCTGTGGGTCCCACTTTCTTGATTTCGAATCCTAAGACTTTCCTAATCCTAATAGGGTTACTAAACCCTAATCCTAGCCTATATAAACACCTTTAAACCTCCTCAAATCCTTTCCATTGTCTCTCACAAACCCTAGAGAAGAGAAAGAGGTTGGAAAGGAGAGGGAGCTAGGAAGAAGAAGGAGGTGCCGCCATTGCCGTTCGACGACGCTCACTCTACGCCAGTCGATGTAAGTGTTTTAACCATTATTCTTACTCTAGGATAGTTGTATGGGTGGATCAATACCATGCAAAGTAGGTATTGATCTAAAACCCTAATTTTCCGTCAAACCCTAGATTCAAGTTCCGAGATGATATTCATCGAAACTAGACTTGAATGAGTTGGGGATAACTCTAACTCAAAGCTCAGACTTAGAATGGATAGGAGAAACCCTAAAAATCGATAGAGAACGATCGACGGCAGTCGAAAAACCAAGTGTATGGTCATTCAGAGACATACCGGTCGACCATACTGGTCGCCAGTTTTCTCACAGTGCTGCGACCGGTATGCTGTGACCGGTCATCTCTGAAAGGCTGGTTTTGGACTTTGTTGGTTTCCGACCAACGTGAATGTCACACCCCAATTCTGATCCAACCAGAATGGTTTGAGTGAACCGTCATTGAACCAACGGTTCACACCAGGATCTCGAATAGGCCGTGTCCACTCATACAAACCATTACACATAACCACAATCAGAATATAAATAGTACAGCGGAAGTCTTTAAAATAGAATGAACTGAGACTCTATTGATAAAAGTAAATAGAATATCCCATTATTCAAATTCAAACATAACTAAATATCTTTTACATCTCTTTAATATCAAACGAAAATAACTGAAACGAATAAATAAAATCTGATCAAAGGTACACGCAGAAAGGGCACTCGCATGAAGCGTTATGCTCGTCCTCTCCAGCCTGTACGTCCAACGCAGCAACACCACCATACGCCGGAGCGTTCATATAGTCATCCACAGTGTAGCCTGCATCAACATCTAAAAATATGTATATATACAAAGGGTGAATTCACAACATAGCTCAGTAAGACAATCAGACAGTTTCACAATATTATGCATGAGTAACAATCAATTTTATGCTGTGGTCTGGTTAAAGTTTACAATATGCTATAAAAGGTTTGGTGGCCCCCGCACCTCTATACACGAGTGTGTGGCACAGCATGGATCACACCCCCATCAGCCCACATGCACCCATCATGGAATAGAGATAGAGCTAAGATACCCCCGTACCTCCCCTGATGCTCTACCTATACCAGTACCTAAGCCCCTACTGGCCAGGGCTCGCAAACTGGGCTCGGAACTAACCAATCCTATATGTCATCAATGTATGCTCTATCCCAGCACAGCCGTCTACGGCATAGAGATAGAGCTAAGGCATTCCCACACCTCCCCTGATGCCCTATCCGCAACTAACCCACTAGAATAGAAACATAACGCAGGTAGACCCTATCCCAACATAACTCCCTACGGCATAGAGATAGAGCTAAAGCATCGTGGACAAGCCAGCGTCGACTTGAAGACCACAGTGCCACATAACCATGGCCAGGCCAGCATCAATATCGGAGACCACCGTACCACGTCCTTCCCCTGATGCCCCACCCGTACCAAGCATGTTAAGACAGAATACTACAAAAATGCTAGTGTGAGGAGCGATCCCAGGCCCATGCCCCACTCCACACACTAACGAAAACAATCACATGCATAACAATCACATCCTATCAATGCATGAACAGTAATAATAACTGAAACTAAAAGATGGCATGTGAATATGCACAAACATCACATCATATATAATTAATGATTAACAACGATTTACTATCCATTAATTATTAGGTTTAGGTCAGATTCCCTTACCTGACGCTCGTTTGATAGCTTGCTCCACGTCGCAAGATCCAAACGTGCTATCACAAAGTCCTATAATATTATTAAGGTTTCATTAGAATAGTTTTCTTAGGGTTTCACGTTGGTCAGAAACCAACAAAGTCCAAATCCAGCTTTACAGAGCTGACCGATCTCACCATACCGGTCGCAGCACTGTGAGCAGACTGTCGATCGGTATGGTCGACCGGTATGTCTCCGGAAGACCATACACTTGGTTTGTCGACTACCGTCGATCATTCTCCATGAAAATTTCAGGGTTTCTCCTATCCATTCTAAGTCTATGATTTGAGTTAGATTTATCCCCAACTCATTCAAGTCTTGTTTCGATAAATATCATCTCGGAACTCCAATCTAGGGTTTGACGGCAACTTAGGGTTTATTGGCCAATTTAGGGTTTTAGATCAATACCTACTTTGCATGGTAGTAATGATCCACCCGTACACTATCCTAGAGTCATAGAGTAAGAAGAGTGGTTAAAACACTTACCGTTGACTGGCGTAAAGTGAGCGTCGTCGAACGGTAATGGCGACACCTCCTTCTTCTTCCTAGCTCCTTCTCCTTTCCAACCTCTTTCTCTTCTCTAGGGTTTGTGAGAGATAATGGAAAGGATTTGAGAAGGTTTAAGGGTGTATTTATAGGCTAAAATTAGGGTTTAGTAACCCTCTTAGGATTAGGAAAGTCTTAGGGTTTGAAATCAGGAAAGTGGGACCCATAGAGACCAATTTCTGGATCTCCGCACTTAGCTGCGCAAACCTGACCGGTCGACCGGTACCAAGACCGGTACCATTGACCGGTCAACATAAAATCATGTTGATTTGGTCGTCTTTGGTCTGATTTCGTACCTGTTTGTCATCCGCTCGTCCCGTCTGGCCCGGTAATGATCGGAAGACCTGCTACGACATAAAACCAAGGTTTAGACCGGGTTTACGGAGTGCGGGTCTTACAACTCCCCCACCCTTAAAAGAAATTTTATCCTGAAATTTGCATGTAGGTTTCACAACTCCCCCACCCTTAAAAGAATTTCGGTCTCAAAATTTGAACGTACCTTGATCGTCGAAAAGGTTAGGATACTCCTTCCTCATCGCGTTCTCCTCTTCCCAAGTAATCTCTTCGACATGTTGGCTTCTCCAATGCACCTTCACATAATGAATCTCCTTGGTTCGAAGTTGCTATACCTTTCGGCTTGAGAGCATCACAGGTACCACTTCAAAGGTTAAGTCTTCAGTTAAGTCTGGAGGATCAGCGGTCAAGATGTGCGATGAATCTCTGACATACTTCTTCAACAATGATACATGGAACACATTATGAACGCCTGACATAGATGGTGGTAGAGCCAACTGATATGCTACATTACCATGTCTGGTCAATATCTCGTATGGTCCCACATACCTGGGGCATAGCTTCCCCTTCTTACCAAACCGCTTCAGACCTCGCACCGGTGATATCTTCAAGAATACTTTGTCACCCACTGCAAACTCCAAATCTCGACGTCGATTATCCGCATAGTGCTTCTGTCGAACTTGAGCTGTTTTTACTCTCTCCTTGATCTGATCAATCACTCGACAAGTTTTCTCGACATACTCCGGTCCTACAATTCTTCTTTCTCCCACCTCGTTCCATAACAGAGGTGTCCGACACTTCTTCCCATAGAGTGCTTCATATGGAGCCATCTGAATTGTAGCTTGATAGCTGTTGTTATAAGCAAACTCGATAAGTGATAACTTCTCATCCCAAGCTCCTTTGAAGTCTAATGCACAAGATCGGGGCATATCTTCTAAAATTTGAATAGTCCTTTCTGACTGCCCGTCTGTCTGAGGGTGGAAAGCTGTACTGAACTTCAACTTCGTCCCCGTAGCTTTCTGTAATCCCTCCTAGAACTTTGATGTAAAACGGGGATCTCTGTCAGATACTATACTCTCTGGAACGCCATGAAGTATGACGATATTATCTACATATAGCTTGGCCAGCTTCTCCAGGGTATACTGAGGTCTGACCGCAATGAATCGAGCTGTCATGGTGAGTCAATCGACTATCACCCAAACCGCATCCACTGACCTTGGTGTCAAAGGTAGGCCAGTGACGAAATACATAGTAATGCAATCCCACTTTCATACAGGCTCCGGTAGTGGCTGTAGTAACCCTGCGGGTCTTTGCCTTTCTGCTTTAACTTGTTGACAATTCAGACATTGGAACACGAAACGAGCTATATCAGCTTTCATACCCCTCCACCAATATAACCTTCTTAAATCATGGTACATTTTGGTACTTCCTGGGTGTACCGAATATGGAGTGTAATGAGCTTCAGTCATATCTCGATCTCTGATATTGCAGTCTTCACTCTCAGGTATACATAACCGTCTACGATACCTGAGTACCTTGTCTGAATCCAAAGTAAAGTCCAGATTGCTCGTACCTATCTCTAGGTCTTCTTGCACTGTCTTGAGATGTGGATCCTGTAGGATTGCTACCTTGACTTCATCAACTAGACCCGGTGAGATCTTCAAAGCTGCGAACATCATGGTGAACTTATGAATTAAGCCTTGCTCGACTGGATCTTTGCAGTCTCTAATATATACTCTTCATCGCCTTCAATTGAACTTGAGGCTGAAGCACACAATGAAGCATTTGTACTTGGCCCAGCCTTAAGTTTCGATGCCCACTTTCTGCTTAAGGCGTCGGCCACAACATTTGCCTTACCCGGATGGTACTGGATGTCGCAGTCATAGTCCTTTAACAATTCCAGCCATCGCCTCTGTCTCATATTCAGATCCTTCTGAGTGAAAAGGTAGGTCAAGCTCTTGTGATCTGACTTAATCTGGAACTTCTCACCGTACAAGTAGTGTCTCTAAGTCTTGATGGCATGTATAACCGCTGCTAACTCCAAATCATGCGTAGGATAATTCTTCTCATGCTCCTTTAACTGTCTTGATGCGTAAGCAATCACCTATTCTCCTTGCATCAATACACACCCAATACCCATCCCTGAAGCATCCGTATACAAGGTAAACGGTACGCTTGGTTCTGGGATGGTCAAGATAGGTGCAGAGACTAGTCTTGATTTTAAAGTCTGAAAGCACTTCTCGTACTCATCTGTCCATATGAATTTCTCCCCCTTCTTGGTCAATCTGGTGAGTGGAACAGCGATCCTGGAGTAGTCTTCCACGAATCTTCTATAATAATCAGCCAACCCAAGGAAACTACGAATCTTCGCAACAGATTTCGGTGCTTCCCATCCTACTATAGCCGCTATCTTACTTGGATCAACCTTGATACCGTCTCCAGATACTACATGGCCCAAGAAAGCCACTTCCTTCAGCCAAAACTCACACTTCTTGAACTTCGCATACAACTTCTCCTGTCTCAGCCATTGTAGGACTGCCCTCAAATGTGTTGTATAAGCCTCCATGTCCTTTGAATAGACCAATATGTCATCGATGAATACGATGACCGAAGTGTCCAACATATCATGAAACACTCGGTTCATCAGTTCCATGAACGACGCTGGGGCATTGGTCAACCTGAATGACATAACTAGAAATTCATAATGCCCATACCTCGTCCTGAAAGCAGTCTTCGGAATGTCTCCGACCTTGATCTTCAATTGGTGATACCCCGATCGGAGATCAATCTTCGAGAAAACCTTTGCACCCTGTAACTGATCGAACAAATCATCGATCTTAGGCAAAGGATATCGGTTCTTGATAGTCAATTTGTTCAGTTCACGGTAGTCAATACATAGCCTTACGCTTCCGTCTTTCTTCTTGACAAATAATACAGGTGCTCCCCAAGGTGATATGCTAGGTCGTATGAAGCCCTTATCCAACAACTCTTGTAACTGGGTCTTTAACTCCTTTAACTCGGTAGGGGCCATCCTGTATGGTGCTTTAGACACCGGTGCCGAACCTGGCATAAGGTCTATCACAAACTCTGTAGCCCTGTCAGATGGTAGTCCTGGAAGATCCTCTGGAAATACATCTGGGAACTCTCGAACCACATCTATATCTTCCATCTTTTGTAACTCTGCCGTGATATCGACTACCAATACTAGATACCCCACTCCCCCTTTCTCTAAGCATCTTTTAGCTTAGGGTGGAGAGGATCTGCTTCCGCTTCCTAGGTAACTTGGTCCCAGTGAAGCTATACTCCTTTCCCTTCTGGTCTGTAAGTACAAGCTTCCTTTCACCACATAATAGGATAGCCGAATGGTGGCCTAGCCAATCCATTCCCAAGATGACGTCAAAGTCTGCCATCTCGAGTAGTACCAAACTTGCTTCTAAGTCTCGGCCCTCAATACAAACTGTACATGGCCCATAATATTCAGTCAAAGCCACTTCGACTCCTAGTGGAGAATGAACTATCAAGCTTGGGTTCAAGTGCTTGATCGGTAACTCTATTCGCTTCCCAAAGAAAATAGAAACGAAGGAGTGCGTGGCCCCAGAGTCAAATAGTACTCTGGCGGGTATACCGGCTACATTTACAATTCCTGGAATTTTACTACCCCTTAGTTCTACATGCTCATACACAATGAAATAGTAAGCCAAATAGTAAGGGATAGAGTCGTACCAGTGACCACATCAGGTGATGCGGCTGCTTCTTCAATGGTGACCGCATATACTTTTCCTTGCTGGGGAGGTTGCTTTCTAGGTAGAGTGCAGGTTCTTGCAATATGACCCAGTTGCTGACAGTTGAAACACTTGATATTCGGGTTGTATCCGACATTCTGTGGCACAGGTGGTGCTGTGTTGTTCCTAGCGGGTACTGTAGCGGTCTGAGCCCTATATGGGCGGAAGGGTCTATTGTTACCGCTACCCGAACTCTCAATAGTGGGTCTCTTCACTCTTCTGTTCTGAGCAAAGAAGTTGTCCCTCTGACTAGATTCTATTACTCTCACAACCTGTACAGCCTCATTGTAAATCTTCTTGTCCAAACCCAATATGTGCTCTCTGATACTTCCACGTAGTCCCATGGTGAACCTACGTGTCTTGGTCTCTTCCTCTTGCATACTTGCCGGTGCGAAAAAGAATAACTCTTCGTACCTCTGCTGATAAGCATCCACAGTCAACTGAGACTGTTGTAGGTTAAGGAACTCCTTCTCCATCTGGTCTCTGAAGCTCTTCGGAAAATATTTATCGAAGAAGGCCACTTTGAACACTTCCCAATCCACCTGTGTATGCTTTGTCTCCAGATATGTCCGTGTAGAATTCCACCAAGCATTTGCGTCTTCTTTCAGCATATGAGTGGCAAATAAGACCTTTTCATCCTCTGTACAGGTCATCAGTCGGAAGTTTTTCTCC
>JAMYWD010000651.1:0-77543 GCA_028583415.1 Protea cynaroides | reverse complement strand
TCCTTTTCTTCTTCATTATTTTCCTTCCTTTTTTCTTTTCTCCCTCTCTCTTTCTTTCACGTTTTCTTTCTAGAAAACGAAGGGGGAATCTTTTTCCCCCCCTTTTCTTTTTTTTTTTTTTTTTTTATTTCTCCATCTTTCCTTTTTCTTCTCAAGATCTTTTGGATTATCTCAAAACCCAAATCCCCTTCTCTTTCACGTTTCTCTCTCCCCTCTTTCCTTTTTCTTCTCAAGATCTTTTGGATTATCTCAAACCCTAAATCCCCTTCTCTTTCACGTTTTCTCTCTCCCCTCTTTCATTTTTCTTCTCAAAATCTTTTTGGATTATCTCAAAACCCTAAATCCCCTTCTCTTTAACGTTTCTCTCTCCCCTCTTTCATTTTTCTTCTCAAAATCTTTTGGATTATCATTTACATATAATAATATATATTATATACATATATACACATATATTTTATAACATACATACATATATATATATATATATATATATATATATATAGTATATAATATATATAATATATATAAATACTATGCACATGAATGAACTGGTTCGAAACGGGTTGAGACTACTGGGTTTTCTCTCCTTGTCATTTCATGGGTCATTTCCGTTGTCATCCCGCATGGAATTTTCCGATGGCCTTTATTCTAAATTTTTTGCGTTCATTTTGTAGAACATTGAAAATGAGGAATATAGGAACTGGAATCACCTGAATCCGATGTAGAACGGAAAAGATATGCAACTTTGAAGTTTTGACGATAATTTTGCATGCAAGCTTGCATGGGACCCACTGGTGACTTCTTCCTGGGATTTTTTACGTCCATTTTGCAGAACATCATGAATGAAGAATAATGGTCTTGGGATCATCTGAATCTGATGTCGGATGATTAAGATATGATGATTTGAAATTCAAACGATTCGACTTAGGATAATTTGCACGAAGGCCCCTAGGATTATTTATAATAACTTCATAAACCTCCCTTATATGTATCATCCGACTAAAATGGTCATATCTTCTTCATTTGATATCAGAATTGAGCAATTCCGATCTCATTTCGAAGATAATTCTATGACCTATGCATCCATGCAAAATTATAACCCATGACCTTGCTGTGGACCCATTGAAAACTTTCTCAAATTTACAGACCCATTGAAAACTTCCTCAAATTCGCAGTCAAAAATCCAAACTTCCGATCATCTTTCTCCTTTTGTTGTCCACACACCCGCAGGGCTTTGTTTAGCTGGGATGGCAAAAATGGGGTGCTTACAAAGAGCTGAAGATGTTTGTCCTCTGTGTACCTCATTTTCCCTCTCTGTCTTCTCCCTCCTCTCACTTCTCCTTAATTTCTCTTTCTGAAATAAAACTTTTGTTGTTCATTTTTTGGGTTTTATTTTTCTCTTTTGTTTCCTTTATTTTTCTCTTCTTTCTTTCTTTATTGGTTTACCCTCTTATAAATAAACACCTCATTTCTAGTGAAGGTCCCTGGTGAAGGTTAAAACAATGATAAGGTTCGGTTGCTTATGTCTTCTATTAAGTTTAAAAATGGAAAAATAGTAAGTTTACACATGTTTAAGGGTATTTTTGCCATTAATAAATTATATTGGAGAACACGTCAGCATCTAACAGACTTGTCATAACGAACATGGTTTGTATGACACATACATAGCAAATAAGGGTAGGTTCGAGTCGTCATATTTGGGGGGTGGCTACCTTTAAGGCAAAGTTTGGGGGAAGGGGTGCATGAAATTTTCCCTTACATATTTGAATGGACTTTTAGCTAAGTATTTTTGAAAATTAGATGGTATAATAAAGCTTGGAACTATTTAGGAACCCAAATAGACTCATTAATAATTGGGGCAAGGTATTAGGTTTGGAACAAATTAGCTTATTGAACCAAAACTGATAGATACCAGATCCTAATTACCTTAAACCATTTCAATTTACACCCTTAATAGAAAGTCCCATGGAATGGTGTGTGCATCATCTGCTAAAACCTACTAAGAAACTGACAAGAAAAATACACCACCTCATTGTAATTATGTCTTGGGAAATTACTCGTACTTCCCCTGGACTATGGCCTAAATACAACCCCTACACTAAACTTGGTGATAATTTTGTGTACTATCCCTAATTGCAAAACCTTGTTATAGACAGTCCCCATTAATTAACTGATTTCTATTAGTTGCTGATGTCATCTCGTTCTCAAACTTTTAAGGTAAATAAATACTCTTCATGGGATAATAAAATATAAATGTTGCTCTTTTGAAACATGAAATATCATCTTTACCTAATAACTCTATCTTCTTGCTCTTTTCTTTCACTTCACAAACAATCACCAAAAAATCCCAAACTACTTCCTTCCTTGGATGGCAAGTTCAGCGTCAGTTCTCACCTAAAATCCCGATCCCTCAAAACCCCATCTTGCAGTTGTGGGAGAAGAAGGGGTTAAACTAATCATATTAAAGTCCGATTTTGCATGCATCATGTTTTAAGAGTAATCGTAAGGCTCTATAAATAAGCACTAAAATTACATTCAAGAATAACTATCTTCAACTCATCAATGCTAGAACTATCATACAGAAATTCTTTATTATTTTACTGTCTTTTTCACTAATCTCATAAAAGAGAAAACAACGACGAAGAAGAAAAACAGGGGGATTCTGATTCTGAAAGGAGGCTGGAGACTGAGTGTCAGGGAGGGAAGAGTGCCAGAAAGTCACAAAGAAGACAAAGAAGTGTTGGATTTTGTATTGTAATTGTTGGCAACTGCGCCAACCTTGATGAAAATGTGTATGGGCCGTACTGGTGATGTGGACAGCACCAATACAAGTAATATGCGGATAAAAGAGGGAAGTGAAAAAAGAGAGAGAGTGTAGGTCCTATTATGGGTTCCACTAATGGTAAGGTAGGAGGAGAGAGACTATGGGTCCCACTGCGAGTCCCACAGATGGTGTAGCAATGAAGAGAGGAAAGAAGAGAAAGAATAAAGAGAGAAAAAGTGGAGAGAGAATGAAGAGAGAGGAGGAGACCGACTGAGTTGGTGGCAGCTAATGTGGAAGCCAGGCCACATGGTAGCACCTGGCAGCAGGCTATGCAAGCACATCAGTAGCTAGCCCTACAGCCAAGACCGTAAGGCAGTCGACGAGCAGCAGCAGCCAGCCCAGCAGCCAAGGCAGCAAGGCAGCCCCCAAGCAACCTGGCCCCTGTGCATGCCCACAGGCCTCCCACATGCACCCCATCTGTTATCAAAAGGCCTGGATAGAGAGGCACCTCTCTGCCAAAGCCCTTCCTGAGTGATACTCATGCGTAACGTACAGGTTACAAAGGTGATATTTGAATTTGTTCAAAGGTATTTTGGGCAATTCAAAAAGGGAAGATTTCGATGGTGGAAAAAGAGCCACGCATACAAGATCCTTATCTAACGGATCTAAAAAAGGTAGCTTCAATGGTTATCGACGGACGGAGCAAGATGCTCTTGCGAGAAGTCCTAGTGGCTGGAAGCAACTCATTACAGTGATTCGTGAAGCATGAAAGTCGCTCAATGTTTTGGTATGTCGCGTAGACGGTGCGGCGGCATATTAGATTCTTATTACATGGATCGTATCAATCCTGATCACGCCTCATAAGATTAAGCCGATCGAACGTTTCAGCATAAATCCCACCATTTTCTTAAAAATCGAACGGCCACTGTTTTGATGCCCTGACCAACCAATCAGAACTTGACAACAGTTCTAATCTGTTAGTTGAGGCTGTCACACCCCAATTCTGACTGAACCAAAAGTGTGAGTGAACCACCACTGAACCAATGGCTCACACCAGGATCTCAATAAGACTGTGTCCACTCATACAAACCATTGCCCATAACCATAATCAGAATACAAATAGATACAGCGAAAGTCTTAAAATAAATGAACTGAGTACTTTATTGATAAATTAAATGAATTATTCAATTATTCAAATACCAAAACATAAATAAATATCCTTACATTGTTTATAAAATCCAACTGAAAATAAATAAAATAAACACTCAAATATCCTAGAGATACACGCAAAAAGGGCACTCGCATGAAGCGCCATACTCGTCCTCCCTTGCTTACACTTCTAGAGTAGCAGCACCTCTATACACTAGAGCATTTACATAATCTTTCACATTGTAACCTGCATCAACATCTAAAAATAGTGTATACACAAGGGAGAGCTCACAACTTAGCTCAGTAAGTCAATCGGACAATGCAACACCTCATGCATAAATAACATTCACAGTATGGTCTGGTTTTAAGTTTGCAATGTGCTATAGAAAGGATTGGTAGCCACCGCACCTCTATACACAAGTGTGTAAATCTGTCCAATGGATCAAACACCACTTTCGTCCCACATGCACCCTCCATGGAATAGAGATAGAGCTAAAGTGTCCGGATCGTACACCGCCAATACTTTCCCTGATGTCCTACCCATACCAACACGTAAGCCCCTATTGGCGAGGGCTTGTAAACTGGGCTCGCAACTAACCAATCCTATATGTCATCACAGTAGGCCCTATCCCAGCACAGTTCCCTACGGCATAGAGATAGGGCTCGAGTTTAGTAGCCAGGCCGGAGACCACAGTGCCACTTCCTCCCCCTGATACCCTATCCGCACCAAGCATGCTAAGACAGAAGCGATACGAAAAGGTGCTAGTGTGAGGAATGATCCAAGACCCCAGACCCTTCCCACTCTACACACCAATGAAAATAATCACATGCCTAACAATCACATCCTAGCATAGCAAGTATGCATAAACAATAATATAACTGAAAGTAAAGATGACATGTGAGTATGCACAAACACCAATCCATAGAATCATAATTATTAACAAGGTTTTACTGTTATTAAATTATTAAGGTTTGGGTCTGATTCCCTTACCTGACGTTTGATTGCTACCTTGCTCCGCATCACCGAATCTAAACTTGCTATCACAAGGTCCTACATGATGTTAGGGTTGATTTAAAATTAGTTTCGTAGAGTTTACATTGGTAAAAAAATCAACTGATCAAAATATAACCCTTACAGTGCATACCGGTCGCAGGTACCGATCGCTGCACTGTGGGGCAAGGTGCGACCGATATGGTCGATCGACCCCACAGACTAGTCCCCGAGAGGTACCGATCATAGTATCGGTCGCATATGGTGCGACCGGTATGGTCGACCGGTATGCCTCCGGAAGACCACTATCTCGGTGTTCACTATCCGTCGGTCAGGCACTATTGATTTTAGGGTTTCTCCTATGCATTCTAGGCCTGAACAACGAGTTAGGATTGTTTCATGTTCCATTCAAGTCCTAGTTTCGATGATTCATTACCTACAATTCAAATATGATGAACTTGATATGACACTGAGAGGGGGGGTGAATCAGTGTCTGAAACATTTTCCTGATTATTTACTGTTGTCCAGAGCTGATGAAGATATTTTCTTTTACACACACAAGCGTATGCAAATCTACCTCGCTACCACTCAGTGGCCAGGTCTACCAGATTTGTACACCCATCCTGCAAGCCATTCCACGCACTCCAAAATATATAAGAAAATAAAGACAGTCCACAACACAGGATATACGTGGTTTACCAACACAGTGTGTGATGGCTAGTCCACGGAGTAATGCCCAACGGGCTCCGTATATACTCAATACACTTTTTTTGCTGTCTACACAGCAGGGAGTACAT
This sequence comes from Protea cynaroides, assembly GCA_028583415.1. Taxonomy (NCBI): domain Eukaryota; kingdom Viridiplantae; phylum Streptophyta; class Magnoliopsida; order Proteales; family Proteaceae; genus Protea; species Protea cynaroides. The sequence continues at coordinate 71,842 of JAMYWD010000651.1, read as the reverse complement.
ACACCCAAGTTACCCAGCATAAAACTAGGAGGGCACACATGTGTCAGGAATTCAGGTATCAAGTACCAGTGTTCAGCACACGCTGCACACCACGCTTAACCCGCACCCACGGAAACTAAATAATAATTTTTTTTTTGCCTTATAAATTTGTCTTACAGTTTTTCCCCACTAGCTAGGTATTCAACAATTTGCACCTACGCTAGCATACAATAAATTGAAAGCATAAATAGATAAGGAATTGAGAATCTCACAAACAATGCTTAGGAATGGCCAACAATCTCTCTGAAGCTTCACACTACCCTCAGGTACTCTCTAACAGTCTTCAATGATGATAGAGATCGATTCACAGAGCATACCTCGCTCACAGGCTTCTAATCTCTTTCACATAACCCATAATCACCATGAATATAAAAATAAAAGTTCTACTAACCTCTCATAGGGATTTAGCACTCCATTGATGCACAGAGAAGAGGTAGTTGGTGATTGATCACTCCCACAGGCACGAAACCCTATAAAAACCCTTTGTTAAGCTTCAAAACCCTATTTTTGATTTTTCTTAGTGTTTTTTTGACTCCCAACGGCGCCCAATGTATAGAGCATCCAAAAATATGGAAACTGCAACTTGAACGGACAGATTTGGAGCTCGAATGAAGAAGTTATGGCGGTTTGAAGTTCGGCCAATCAGAAAATTCAAAACAGAATCTTTCGGAGGCATACCGTGCACCTGCGCCGCACCATAGCCGCGCCGCGCCGATGCGTTGTCGAGATCACATTGGCCCTCGGAGAATCTTTAATATCGATCGTTCGATATTCTTAAAATGGCGGGATCGACCAGAGGCCGTCAGATTTGAACAAATCACACCTCCGAGAATCGGAATAGCACGTGGTCACACGATTAGAATCTGGAGCGTCGCCATATGATGGACGCACCACACGGGTTCAGGTTTATCTTCTTCATGCATCACGGAGTATTGTATTAACTTGCTGAGGACCAATAAAAAGCCTCATGATGGAATCTTGACGCATCGGCTTCGATACACTCAAGCCCGCCTTGATCTGGGCCATTCAAAGTGGATCTGAGCATCGTGGCTTCAATCTAGCCGCTGATCTTGCATCTTCTCCTCTTTTTATGCCGAAATTGCCCCTATACAACTTCTGAAATGCCGAAATTGCCCCTAAACAACTTGTGAAATGACTTTTTCGAGCGATCCGACAGAAACTGCGATATCTCTCTCATCCCACGTCGGAATTGAGTGATTCAAGTTGCGTTGAAAAGATAACTCGACGTTCTACATCTTTCCACTGTCGGATTTTCATGAACCTGCTGCGGGACCCATCAAAATAGACCCAAAGTTAAAACTCTATCAAACCTTGGAATTTGAACCCGAAACTTTGCGTGCATGCATGCCAAGTGTCATGGGCTACCGTGTTGGCATGTCACCTTGCCACCACACCTGTGGGTCCCACTCACATTTTTTTTCTCTCTCCTCTTTCTCTCTCTTCTGATTCTCTATCTTCTTTCTCTCTCTTGAATTTCTCTCTTCAATGCCGCAACACCAGAAACATGAGAAACATGAACATGATCAGAAAAGCTTCAGGAACACTATCGCATCATCAAAAAATTGGCCACATCACCAGTGGGGTCCACAGACATTCTCTCTCATCAAAATCAGTGTGAAATTCTATTTAACTCATTGTAAGTCATCTGAAACACATGTAGAATACTATAGAACATACAAGCAAAGTTGCCACATCTATGCCACTGCACTGACACTCTCTCTCCTATACTGATACTCTCTCTCCTCATTTCTCTGACTGAATGCTCACAAACACTGTCACATCAGCCAAGTTGCCAACAATGACAACATAAAGTCTAACAAAATATAGGGTTTATCGACTACTTTAGGGTTTGATGGCAATTTAAGGATAATGGATCAAACCTTGCCTTGCATGGTATTGATCGATTCATGGTTACCCATCTATAACGCTCAACTTATAGAGAAGTGCAAGAACTTACCATTGGTTCGTAGTTCTGGTGTTCTTCGTCCAACAGTGGCTCATTTTCCTCATTCCTTAGCTCCTTCTGCTTCTTCGATTTCTTTCTCCTTTCTAGGGTTTGTGAGAGCAATCAAAGAGTCCTAAGGATATTTAAGGGTCCTTAAATAGACTAGGATAGAGTTTAGAAAGTTTTTCTACGTTAGGAAAGTCTCTAGGCTCGAGATTTGACAAGTAGGACCCACGAAGATCCGTTTCTAGATCTAACTAGTCAGCCTGCGTAGACATACCGATCGACCAGTATGAAAAATATCATACTTTTAGGTCCGTTTTCATACCTGATTGTCATCCGTTCGTCTCGTCTGGCCCGATGATGATTGAAAAACCTGTTACAACATGAATTATAGGTTTAGATCGGGTTCATGGAGTGCGGGTCTTACAGAGGCAGTACTTCAGTGTAGCGTATGTTTGCTGCAGGGGCATTAAGGATTCGCATCTGACAGCTTTAATTAGATAAGAGTTTCATTGACGTGATTAAAGAAAATCCAACAGTCGATACTCAATCCCGCCTTTTTTACTTCATCTTACTACTTTTGTGTAAGATTCTTAAGCGAACGAATAGGAACTCGACAGCGCTCTGATGTGTCAGTGTGGGTGGTGACTCTGTGTAGCGCAGGTGCATAGTTTGCAATTAAAAGATGCTTTTTGGAATTATTTTATTGGTTGATTTTAAATGGCCATATCTCAACCATCTAAAGTCTAAATCGGACGATCCAAGTTGCACCGTGCTCCATATCAAATGCATTTCAATCTGAGAATGAAAAACTAAGTTGGTGTTAAACAAAAATCAAGAAGAGCTTTAAAGAGAAAATGAGAGGGTTTTAAGGGTTTATGGCTTGTGGGTAAGAATTCAACTACCCACCAACCTCATTCATGCTTGTAAATGATGCATTAATGAGAGGTTGGTAGAGCTTTATTACATATTCATGGTGGTTGTTAGCTTTTGAGAAGGAGAGAGATGGCCACTAAACAAGGGTATGCCTGAGCAGTTGAGTTTTCTAACATTGAAAGTTGTAGGTGATTCCATTGAGCCGCTGAAAGTGTCAGAGTCATTTCTAAATGCCTGGAACCATTGGTTGTGAGATTCTCTTAACTCTGTATTTCTCATTGCTTTTAGTACATATATGCTAGTTTAGGTGGAAATTATTAAATACCTATTTAGCTTGGGACTTCATTATAAGGCATGTTATAAGTCCCAAAATTGATATTGTTAGCTTCCTGTGGGTGTAGGTCAAGCTTGGTGTGAGCAGCAAGTGATGAACATTGGTACTTTGGTACCTGAATTATAGGTGCATTTGTGCCCTCTTAGTTTTATGCTAAATAAATTGGGTGTATGTACTCCTTGCTGTGTGTACAGCTAAAAATAAAGTATTGAGTATATACGGAGTCCATTGGACATTACTCCGTGGACTAGCCATCACACACTGTGTTGGTAAACTACGTACATCTTATGTTGTGGATTGACTTTTATTTCTGTATATTATGAAGTGTGTGGAATGGATTACAGGATGGGTATATAAATCTGGTAGACCTAACCACTAAGTGGTAGCGAGGTTGATTTGTATACGTTTGTGTGTGTGTGTACTCTACATCAACTCTGGGTAGTAGGTGAATTTTAAGAGAGAATTTACACACTAATTTACCCCCCTCTCAGTGTCAATTGAGGTTTATCAATTAGTATTAAAGCACCAGGCTCAATCGCAGCTTAATCAGTAATTGAGTGATTAGAGTTCAATCATGGCGCCAAGGGAAAGTTCTCACAAATCTCCATTGTTTAATTGAACAGACTTTATATTCTGAAAGAGAAGAATAGAGATCTATGTAGGATCTCTTGGGTTTGATGTTTGGGCCGTAGTTGAAAATGGTTACACTCCATGGGAAACTATTCCTAGTGCTACAGATAAGAGGAACTTTGAGAACAATCGTAATGCACTCAATTCCATTCAAAGAGGATTGACTAACAATGAGCTGGCTAAGGTCATAGACTACAAGACTACTAAGGAGGTCTGAGCTAGACTGATTAGCATCTATGAAGGGGATAAGAAAATCAAAAAGGCAAAGTTACAAATCTTCAGGGCTCAATTTGAGAACCAATATATGACAAAGGATGAAAATATTAACCAGTACATAAACAGAGTTAATGAAGTGGTTAACTCTATTAAAGGACTTTGTGAAGATCTAAAAGGACCAATTGTCTGTCAAAAGATTTTAAGGTCTCTCACCCCAAAGTTTGAATCAAAAGTCTTAGCCCTTGAAGAGACCAAGGATTTGGATGACGTAACTATTGATGAAGCGCATAGAGCATTGACAGCCTTTGAGATGAGAGTTAACCTAGGAAACTCTGTTAATAAGCAAGTAGCCTTCAAAGCCATAAAGAAACTGAAGATTTCTGAAGAGCCAAATGAAGAAGAAACTGAAGATGAGGTCACAACTCACTTCACTAGAAAACTAAAGAAGGGTACATAAAGATACAAGAACAACCTCTCATTCAAGTGCCTCAACTGTGGTAAGGTTAGACACTTTGCAGTAAAATGTTCAAAGAAGAATAAAATTGAAAGTGATGATGAAGATGATAGCAAGGACAAGACCAAGGCCAAGAAAAATTACAACGTCAAGAAGAACAGGCCTAAAAGAAAAGGCTTCATTTCCAAGAGAAGCAGTGATACTTCAAATGATGACTCAGAAGATGTTTCAAGGGATGAGCCTAGTGAAGCATTGTTTATGGTCTTTATTGAAGAACATGTAGATAATAAACATGAAGAATCAACTTCTAATGGTGATAAAGAAGATGAGAATAAAGAATCAAGCTCAAGCTGTGATGAAAAAGGTAAAATAAATTTTGAGGCAGAGTTTATAGCAGCTATGAAGGAACTCAATAAGGAACGAAAAAATAATAAGCTTGTCTCATAAGAAGTTAAAAAATAAAAACAGTAAATTCAAGAACTGAAAGCTCAAAATGAAGAGTCAAGAAAGTCATTGATAATCTCAAGACTCAGCTCAAATGAGCATCTGTAGACCATTCTAGGCTAATGACAGAGAATGTAATTTTGAAAGCTCAACTAGAAGAACAATCTACTGTAATTGATCAATTTGAAGAGTATGAAAATGAGTTTGTAATTTTAAAGGCAAAAGTAGTTGAGTTTGAAGAAGAAGAAATTGAGAAACAATAAAAACTGACTCAACATGAGGAGACAAGTAACACTACTCCAGTGCATCCCAATAGCAGCAAGCTTGATGGCATCACCAATGCTCAAAGACCTTTCCACATCAAGTTTGGTCTTGGTTTTGATGAAAGAGAGACATCTAAGAATGTCAACTCAAAGGGAAAAGGTCATATCTCCTTTGTGAAGGAAAATGAAAAGGGCAAGGAGCCTACTGTTTATGATCAAGGAGGAAATCAAGTCCCTCTCCCTAAGACTAACCATGCAAGGGCAAGACATGGTAACTTCAATAAAGACGATTATCCCAGTGCACCATAGAGATAGATGAGATACATGGCACCTTCAAGGCCAAGACCTCATTTTCAAGGCTATTACTATAAATGTAATATTTTTCGACACAAGATAGCCACCAACAAGTTCAATGTGAGAAATGATTACTCTTATAAGACTACTTATGCAAAGTCAAATCAAAATGCATAGTCAGGTAAGAGAGTGAATCATGGCAATAGTCATTTTAATACTCCTCAGAGGTAAATGAAATATAGGGGATCTCCTCCCTATTAGAGAGTACCACAGATGGCTAGATCATATTTTTAGGGTTATTGTTACAAGTGTAACAACTTTGATCACAAAGAAGCAACATGCAAGTTCAACGAAAGATAAGAAAGTTTTGAGAGCAGAAATCAATTTTCTCCTTCAGTTGAGAGTATTGTTGAGTGTCATAATTATCATAACTATGGGCATATAGGAAGGGAGTATAAAATAACTTTTTCATTCATGTCACCTCATCAAAGAATTTAGAATACTTCAAAGAGTAACACTGTAAGCACCTCATTTTTGCCATCCCAGCTAAACAAAGTCCTACTGGTGTGTGGACAATAAAAGGAAGAAAGGTGATTGAAAGTTAGGATTTTTGACTGTGAATTTGAGGAAGTTTTCAATGGATCCCACAACAAGGTCACGGGTTATAATTTGCATGGATGCCTAGGTCATGGAATTACCTTCAAAATGAGACTAGTATCATTCAATTTCTATATCAGATAGAAAAGATATGGCCATTTTAGTAGGATGATACTTACAAGGGAAGTTTCTGAAATTATCATAAATATTCAAAGGGCTTTTGTGCAAATTATCGCAAGTTACGTGCATGGATTATCGTTAAAACTTCAATCATCATATCTTGGCCGTCTTACTTTCGAATCAGGAGATTCTAGTGTCATTGTGTTCCATTTTTAGTCCTCTTCAAAGTGGACGTAAAGAATCCCGGGCAGAAGCCACTGGTAGGTCCCATGCAAACTTGCATGCATAATTACCGATAGAACGTCAATCCTTCATATCTTGATCATCCGACGTCAGATTCAGATGATTCAAGGGCCATTATTCTTCTTTTTTGGTGTTCTACAAAGTGGATGTGGAAAATTTGGGACAGAGATCTCCAAAGGGCCCCTTGCAAAATTACAAGTCGAAATGACCATTTAATCTTCAGAAATTCATAAGTTGGCCATTTTACCTCCAAATGAGGTGATTCAAGCTCCAGTATTTCTCATTTTTAGTGTTCTACAAAGTGAACATAAAAAATTTGGGGTAGAGATTGTCAGAAAATTCCATGCGGAATGACGATAGAAATGGCCTATGAAATGATAGAGAGAGAAAAACCAATTTCGGCTCGACCCAGCTCAACCCAATTTAGTCCAGCTCAGCCTGACCCAGCTCAGACCAGTCCAGACTAAGCCAGTTCAGTTTGGGTATCTGTGCATGTGTACATTATTTATTGTCATAGATATTATACTTCTTTTGTACTATATTAGATAAGACATGTAACTATATATTATAGTATTTATTATGTATATTACAGGTTACATGGGATGAATGTGTATGATGGCCGTGAGGTCTAGAAGGGAAGGAAGCCAGCTAGCTCGGTTTTAAGGAAATAGAGTGAGAGATATAGGAACCAGCTAGATTCGGTTTTGACAAAGATGGAAAGAAAAAAGAAGAAAAAAAGGAAAGAGGGAGAGAGACAGACAGATTGAGAGAGTGGAAGGAAAAAAGAAAAGAAAAAAAAGGAAAGAGGGAGAGAGACGGACAGATTGAGAGAGAGGAAGGAAAGAAGAAAAGAAAAAAAAAGGGAGATCTTCTTCGGGACTGGCCGAAAAAGAGAGAGGGAGAGATATCAGAGAGAATCGAGAGGGAGAGAGGGAAAGAGATCTGAAAAGGAGAAAAAAAAACCAGATCAGAAAAAAGAGGGCGATTTAGAGAGAAGAGGGATCGGTGAGAGGGAAAAAAAGGAGAAAAGAGAAAAAAACAGAGAGGGAGAAGAGGGAGAGACGGGGACTGATCATGAGAGAGGGAGGCACCAGATCTGAAGGCAAAAGGAGAAAAGTTGAGAGAGAGGAAGAGACCGGGTAAGAGAGAAAGACACCAGAAAGAGTGGAAATTTAAGAGATTGAGAGAAGATGAAAAGAGAGAAAGGACAAGAAGAATGGAGGATTCTTTTTTTGGCTGAGGACGTGTGAGAGAGAGAGAACTGCAGAAGAAGAAGAGGAAAGAAGAGGAGAAGAGAATCAGAGAGAAAAAAGAAGAAGAAGAAAAGGAGGTCGTCGAAGGTAAGCTGCCCCTCCCTACTCTATTTCTCTATTTTCTTTTTTGTTGTTTTTTTGTTGTTTGTTTTGTGGTTTCACCCAAACATTACCGCCGGCATCCCATTGCAACACCATATCCACCGAGCCTTCATCTCACCTGAACCGCAACTAATGCTACTGCAATCCATCTTCTGTCCACGACCCTGCTATTACTCCACCTATCTAATATCCATACTCTACTGGTTAAGACTCTTAAACCCTCCATCCATTGCCACACCTGAACCCAAATTGCTATCCACATGCCCATGTGAATCCCTTCTCGGCACCAAACACACACGTTTCAGCAAGGGATAACAACATGGAAAGGTCTAAGAATAGGTGTCGACAAAGAGCAAGAAAGAGAGAGAAATGAGTTGTGAGTGTTGTTTTCATGTGTTTATTGTTTTATTATTATTTATTTGGTTTTAATATAAGAGAGATAATGAGTGGAGTTTTGTTTAGTATTTTTCTAGGTCTTAATATGAAAGAGATAGTGAGTGGAATGTTCTTCATTACTTTTTAGTATTAACCTATAAGAGAGATAGTGAGTGTCTTTTCTTTATTTTTTTAATTTCAACAAATAAGAGAGAGGTTCAATAGGATGTTGTTGAGTGGAATATTATTTTCAACCCATATGAGAGAGAATGAGTAGATTTTTTTGAGTGGAATATAATCTTACTATCAATTTCACAAAAATGAGAGAGAATGAGTGGGTTCCTAACATGGAAGAGATAGAGAGTAAGTGGAATCAGTTGATGATTTTCTAGTTTTAATAGAAGAAAGAGAATGGATCAATTCTTGATTATATTTTCTAGTTTTAACAATTAAGAGGGAGAATGGATGGATTCTTTGATTATTTTTCTTGTTTTAACAAACAAGAGAAAGAGAGAGAGAGAGAGAGAGAGAGAGAGAGAGAGAGAAAGTGGATTGATTTGTTGGTTTATTCATATTGTTCATTATTAAGTATAAGTTTGGTTACGTGCTTGATGAATATTAGTTGGATATGGGTTTGAGAGTTATTTTCCTATGAATTCTGGACCTAATCACATGCTCACTTGCCTTGTTGGGATTATTCATATACTTACTGCTATATTTGGAATGTTGTATTGGATTACTCGCATGCTATATTTGGATGCTCATCTGTTTACTGTTATATTAGGAGGCACACTGCTATATTGGATTGTTTACACATGCTATATCTGGATCCATTGCAATGTTTGGATTGCTCACATGCTATATTAGACACATTGCCATATTTGGAGGCTCATACTACTATGTTTGGAGATACAATTGCATAATTCTCAAGTACAAACTATCTAGGGAAAATGAAAATCCTAAAATAGAAAGAACAATTAGGGCAAGCTAAACCCTAAAATGGAAAGAATTAAATAATTAGGGTAAGATAAACCCTAAAATGGAAAGAATTAAATGATAGGGCAAGATAAACCCTAAAATGGAAATGTCACACCCCAATTCTGAACCAACCAGAATGGTGTGAGTGAACCGTCATTGAACCAACGGTTCACACAAGGATCTCAATAAGACCATGTCTACTCATACAAACCATCACACATAACCACAATCAGAATATAATAAATACAGCAGAAGTCTTTAAATAAATGAACTGAGTATTCTATTGATAAATTTAAATAAGTATTCAATTATCCAACTTCTCAAAACATAAATAATATCTTTACATCACTTTGATAAAATAACTGAAACAAATAAAACAAAGTCAAAGGTACACGCAAAAAGGGCACTCGCATGAAGCGTCATGCTCGTCCTCTCCTACCTGTACATCCAGAGCAGCAACACCTCCATACGCCAGAGCGTTCATATAATCGTCCACCGTGTAACCTGCATCAACATCTAAAAATAGTATATATACAAAGGGTGAGCTCACAACTTAGCTCAGTAAGACAATCAGACAGTGTATCAATATTATATGCATGAGTAACAATCATTTTATGCTGTGGTCTGATTTAAGTTTGCAATGTCCTATAGAAAGGGTTGGCGGCCACTGCATCTCTATACACGAGTGTGTAGCATCGCATAGTAGATCACACCGCTGTCGACCCACATGCACCCATCATGTAATAGAGATAGAGCCAAGGCATCCACTACCTCCTCTGATGCTCTACCCATACCAATACATAAGCCCCTACTGGCTAGGGCTTGTAAACTAGGCTCGCAACTAACCAATCCTATATGTCATCACTGTAGGATCTATCCCAGCATAGCTCCTACGGCATAGAGATAGAACTAGAGCGTGGTGGCCAGGCCGGAGACCACAGTGCCACGACCTCCCCCTGATATCCTACCCGTACCAAGCATACTAAGACAGAACAATACGTAAGTAGACTCTATCCCAACATCACTCCCTATGCCATAGAGATAGAGCTAGAGCGTGGTGGCCAGGCCGGAGACCACAGTGCCACAACCTCCCCGTGATACCCTACCCGCACCAAGTATGCTAAGATAGAACACTACAAAAAGGTGTCAGTGTGAGGAATGATCCCAGACCCCAGGCCCTTTCCATTCCACACACCAACGAAAATAATCACATGTCTAGCAATCACATCCTAGCATAGCGAGTATGCATGAACAATAATAATAGCTGAAAGTTATGGATGACATGCAATATGCACAAACACCAATCCACATATTCATTGTTATTTACAACAGTTTACTGTCCATTAATTATTAGGGTTTAGGTCTGATTCCCTTATCTGACGCTCGTTCGATAGCTTGCTCCATGTCGCAAGATCCAAACGTGCTATCACAAAGTTCTACATAATATTAGGGTTTAATTAGAATAGGTTTACGTTGGTCAAAAAACCAACAAGGTTACAAAAATATACTCATAGAGCTGACCGGTCACAGTACCGGTCGCAGCACTATGGGGAAACCTGCGACCGGTATGGTCAGTCGGTCCCCACAGGCCACTCCCCGAGATGTACCGGTCGCATGGGGTGCGATCGATATGGTCGACCGGTATGTCTCCGGAAGACCATACACTTGGTTGTTCGACTGCCGTCGATCATTCTCTATTGATTCCAGGGTTCCTCCTACACATTCTAAGTCTGAGCTTTGAGCTAAAATTGTTTTCAACTCCATTCAAGTCTAATTTTGATGGTATTCATCTTAGAACTCGAATCTAGGGTTTATCGACTAAATTAGGGTTTGACGCCAAAGTAAGGTTTAGGTCAATACCTGCTTTGCATGGTATTGATCCAAGCAACCCAACCATCCTAGAGTCATAATGTGAAAGGGAGGGTTTAAACACTTACCGTCGACCAGTGTAAGGTGTGCGTCGTCGAACAGCAACGGCGGCTCTTCCTTATTCTTTCTAGCTCCTTCTCCTTCTCCAATCTCCTTCTCCTCTCTAGGGTCTGTGAGGATCAATGGAAGGGATTCTAGGAGGTTTAGAGGGGTTTAAATAGGCTAGGAATTAGGTTTAGGAAGTCTCTTAGCATTAGGAAAGTCCTAGGATTCAGAATTAGAAAAGTGGGACCCGTAGAGATCCAATTTTGGATCTTGGTAGTGAGACCATACCGGTTGACCGGTACCATAGACCGATACCATCGACCGGTATGAATAAAATTCATACTTAAGTTGGTCTGTTTGGTCTGATTTCGTACCTGATTGTCATCCGCTCGTCCCGCTCGTCCCGTCTGGCCCGGTGAAGATCGAAAGACCTGATACGACATGAAATCGAGGTTTAGAACGGGTTCATTGAGTGTGGGTCTTAAAACTCCCCCACCCTTAAAAGAAATTTTGGCCTCAAAATTTGAACGTATCTTGATCGTCGAAAAGGTTAGGGTACTCATTTCTCATCGCACTCTCCTCCTCCCAAGTAATTTTTCGACATCTTGGCTTTTTCAATGTACCTTCACATAATGGATATCCTTGCTTCGAAGTTACTGTACCTTTCGTCTTGAGAGCATCACAGGTACCACTTCAAATGTTAAGTCATCTGTCAAGTCTGGGGGGTCTGCTGTTAAGATGTGCGATGGATCCCTGACATACTTCTTCAATAATGATACATGGAACACATCATGAACGCTTGACATAGATGGTGGTAGAACCAATTGATATGCCACATTACCACGTCTGGTCAATATCTAGTATGGTCCCACATACCTGGGGCATAGCTTCCCCTTCTTACCAAAGCGTTTCAGACCTCGCACCGGTGATATCTTCAGGAATACCTTGTCACCCACTGCAAACTCCAGATCTCGACGTCGGTTATCCGCATAGTGCTTCTGTCAAACTTGAGCTGTTTTTACTCTTTTCTCGATCTGATTAATTACTCGACAAGTTTCTTCGACAAGCTTTGGTCCTACAATTCTTCTTTCTCCCACCTCATTCCATAACAAAGGTGTACGACATTTCTTCCCATAGAGTGCCTCATATGGAGCCATCTGAATTATAGCCTGGTAGCTATTATTATAAGCAAACTCGATGAGCGATAGCTTCTCATCCCAAGCTCCTTTGAAATCTAGGGCACAAGCTCGGAGCATATCCTCTAAAATTTGAATAGTTCGTTCTGACTGCCTGTCCGTCATGGGTGAAAAGTTGTACTAAACTTCAACTTTGTTCCCATAGCTTTCTGTAATCCTTCCCAGAACTTTGATGTAAAACGGGGATCTCTGTCAGATACTATACTCTCTGGGATGCCATGAAGTCTGACTATATTATCTACATATAGCTTGGCCAGCTTCTCCATGGTATACTGAGGTCTGACCGCAATGAATCGAGCCGTCTTGGTAAGTCGATTGACTATAACGCAAACTACATCCACCGACCTTGGTGTCAAAGGTAGGCCAGTAACGAAATCCATTGTGATACAATCCCACTTCCATGTAGGTTTCGGTAATGGTTGCAGTAAACCTGCGGGTCTCTGCCTTTCTGCTTTAACTTGCTGGCAATTCAAACATTGGAACACGAAATGAGCTATATCTGCTTTCATACCCCTCCACCAATATAATCTTTTTAAATCATGGTACATTTTGGTGCTTCCTGGATGTACTGAGTATGGAGTGTAATGAGCTTCTGTCATAACTCGATCTCTGATATTTAAGTTCTCACTCTCAGGTATACATAATCGTCCACGATACCTGAGTACCTTGTCTGAATCCAAGGTAAAGTCAGGATTGCTGTTACCCTTCTCTAAGTCTTCTTGTACCGTCTTGAGGTGTGGATCATGTAGGATTGCTACTTTGACCTCATCTATGAGATCCGATGAGATCTTCAAGGCTGCGAACATCAATGTAAACTTATGAATTAAGCCATGTTCCACTGGATCTCTTGCAATCTCTATTATATATTCTTCATCATTCTCTGTTGAGCTCGAGGCTGCAGCACATAATGTAGCATTTGTACTTGGTCCTGCCTCCGGTTTCAATGCCCACTTTCTGCTTAAGGCATCAGCCACAACATTTGCCTTACCCAGATGGTACTGGATATCACAATCATAATCTTTTAATGACTCCAGCCATCTCCTCTGTCTCATATTCAGGTCCTTTTGAGTGAAAAGATATGTTAAGCTCTTGTGATCTAATTTAATCTGAAACTTCTCACCGTTTGGGTGATAGTTGATGTTTTTTGAAAGGTGTGGGTGGTACGTGATGTTTCGAAACTATTATGGGGGGTAGCTGATTAGTGGTTTTTTTCTTCATGCAAGAATTTTTAAAAAACTTTTATTCCTTTATTATTTTCAAGTTGCTTAGTGCTCATCACGCTAGAATATATTAGGGTTTCATCTCATATGTTTTCTGCTAATAACATACCGTGTTTTGTAAGGAGAGCTAAAATTGAGTCTCCTTAACTTGAGAATTTAAGAATTTCCTTTGATTCATAAATTAGGGTTCTTATGTGATGATGCATATTTAAGGATAATTGTGGTTGTTATGTGATACTTATTGTTAGGGAACATTAATCATTAATAAAATACCTTGTCGAAACGAAGGCCAGTTTAACCGGACGGACCGAGGGTAGCTAAAACATTCCCCTGGAAGGTACGCCATGACCAAGTTCTTAGTAATCTCTTCATTAGACAGCTTATTTTATCCTTGGAGCCAATTTGGAGTTAATTTATGGATCCTAGACCCTAATCTTTTTGAATTTGCTCAATGGAAGGTGTTTTTTCCAAATCCACCCCCTGCTTTGATCACTACACAAATTGTATTGACTTTACCCAAGAATTTTCCTTTCGCATGGTTTCCCTGTAACAAATGAAGGTGCTATTGTTGTGTGTAAATATTGGTCAATTTTTTTGCTAGGTTTTGTTGCAGGCAACTCACTGCAACCATCTTCTCACTGATGTAGACACCAAAGATCTCTGAGGAAAAGAAGTGAAGGAACTTAAGGATAGAGAGGTGCATTCTCTAAGTTTTGGATGCAAGGAGGAGCGAAGTTATGGTGTTAATGAGGAAGAACCAAGAAGAAGATGCATTGGGAAAAAATTATTACAAATGTATTAAAATTGTGGAAGTTATTATACATGTGATGTAAACATAATTATTCAAATTTTTGGAATTGTTGGTAATGGCAATGTGTTCATGGTAGTTAAAGTTGTGAGTTTATGATCATTGTACATAGGACAATTTTTGTGTGGAATATGGATATTTTATAGGATATGTATGTAAATGTGAATTATAGGAATTTTTATTACAGGGAAAAAAAATTTCAAATCAATTTTATGTGTTATTTTTTTAAAAGAAAGCATTGTAACGACTGTACGATAAACCGTCGTTAAAACTAAAATAATAATAATTTCGTACATATTATATTAATACGATGGAATTAATTTCCGTTGTAAACAATAAAACAAGACCTGATTATTATGATGGATATGATCCATCATTATATGTATACACAACAGAAATTAACATTCGTCGTATATAATCCGTCTATTTACAACACATTAGACCAGTCATTAATAATACTATTTGCGACGGAAATCATAAACCGTCGCAAAAATTCTTTTCTAGACAGCCACTTATTTTCGTTAACATTTACGACGCCGTTTTATAGGATGCTTTATACGACTATATACGACGATAATTTACCAACGTAAAAGGTTATTACTGACGGTAAAAAGTATTTAAAACGGAAAAAAACCATCGTAAAAAGTCAACATTGTTGTAGTAAATCTATGCCATCTTGTTCGTCCAGTTCTGTAAAGCAAGGGATTACTCCTTCCTTCTCTTGATGAGTTGCATTCCCTTTGTGCATTAGAGTTTCCAAAAACCATTGTTCTAGACAAACTGTTTTAGATTTTATTTTTTTTTCCTATGGATGGGTGTTGTGACAATCATGGGAATACATGGATGGCAGGATGGGTTAGTACAAAGTTTTAGACAAGGAGAAAAGATTATAATTGTCACACCCCAATTCTGATCCAACCAGAATGGTGTGAGTGAACCGTCATTGAACCAACGATTCACACCAGGATCTCGAATAGGCCGTGTCCACCCATACAAACCATTACACATAACCACAATCAGAATATAAATATACAGCGGAAGACTTTAAATAGAATGAACTGAGTATCTATTGATAATTTAAATAAATATCTCATTATTCAAATTCAAACACATAAAATAATAATCTTTTACATCCCTTAATTCCAAGCAAAAATAACTGAAACAATAAATAAAAATCCATCACAGGTACACGCAGAAAGGGCACTCGCATGAAGCATCATGCTCGTCCTCCCCTGCTTGTACATCCAAAGCAGCTACACCTCCATACGCCGGAGCGTTCACATAATCGTCCACAGTGTATCCTGCATCAACATCTAAAACAATGTGTACACAAAGGGTGAGCTCACAACACAGCTCGGTAAGACAATCGAACGCTTTCACAATATTATGCATGAGTAACAATCGGTTTTATCTTTGTGGTCCGGTTTTTAAGTTTGCAATGTGCTATAGAAAGGTTTGGTGGCCCCCGCACCTCTATACATGAGTGTGTGGCATCGCACAGTAGATCACACTACCACCAACCCACATACACCCATCATGGAATAGAGATAGAGCTAAGGTATACCCGCACCTCCCCTGATACTCTACCCATACCAGTACCTAAGCCCCCATCGGCCGGGGCTCATAAACCTGGGCTCGCAACTAACCAATCCTATATGTCAACAATGTATGCTCTATCCCAGCCGACCCGTCTATGGCATAGAGATAGAGCTAGAGCGTGCGAGCCGGGCCGGAGACCACAATACCTCACCTCCCCCGATACCCTATCCGAACTAACCCACTAGGATAGAAATAATACGCAGTAGACCCTATCCCAACATAACTCCCTACGGCATAGAGATAGAGCTAAAGCATCGTGGACAAGCCGGCTCGACTCGGAATCCACAGGACCACATAACAATGGCCGGGACAACATCAATATCGGAGACCACCGTACCACGACCTTCCCCGATACCCCACCCGTACCAAGCATGTTAAGACAGAATACTACAAAAAGGTGCCGGTGTGAAGAGCGATCCCAGGCCCATGCCCCACTCCACACACCAACGAAAACAATCACATGCCTAACAATCACATCCTATGAATGCATGAACAATAATAATAACTGAAAGTAAAGGATGGCATGTGAATATGCACAAACATCATATCATAGATATTCAATGATTAACAACGATTTACTGTCCATTAATTATTAGGTTTAGGTCTGATTCCCTTACTTGACGCTCGTTCGATAACTTGCTCCACGTCGCAAGGTCCAAACGATAAGTCACAAAGTCCTACAATATTATTAGGGTTTCATTAGAATATATTGTTTAGGGTTTCAGAGATCACAAACTACCCTCACAGAGCTGACCGGTGGCATGTACCGATCGCAGCTCTGTGGGAAAGACTGGCGACCGGTATGGTCAGCCGGTCCCCCACAGACAACCTCCCGAGAGATAGCGGTCGCACATACTGGTCGCACTATGTGCACCCGGTATAGTAGACCGGTATGTCTCCGAAAGACCATACATGGGTTTTTCGACTGCCGACGATCATCCTCCACGGATTTTTAGGGTTTCTCCTATCCATTCTAAGTCTAGGCTTTGAGTTAGAGTTATCCCCAACTCATTCAAGTCTCGTTTCGATGAATATCATCTCGAAACTCGAATCTAGGGTTTGACGGTAACTTAGGGTTTATTGGCCAATTTAGGGTTTTAGATCAATACCTACTTTGCATGGTATTGATCCACCCACACAACTATCATAGGGTAAGAAGAGGGATTCAAACACTTACCTTTGACAGGCGTAACGAGAGCTTCGTCAAACGGTAATGGCAGCTCCTTCTTCTTCCTCCTAGCTCCTTCTCCTTTTCCACCTCTTTCTCTTCTCTAGGGTTTGCGAGAGACAATGGAAAGGATTTGAGGAGGGTTAAGGGTGTATTTATAGGCTAGAAATAGGGTTTAGTAACCCTACTAGGATTAAGAAACTTCTAGGATTCGAAATCAGGAAAGTGGGACCCGTAGAGACCAATTTTTAAATTCCCGCACATAGCTGTGCAGGCCATACCGGTCGACCGGTACAAAGACTGGTACCATCGACCGGTATACCTAAAATCAGGTATAATTGGTCGACTTCGGTCCAATTTTGTACCTGTTTGTTATCCGCTTGCCCCGTCTGGCTCGGTGATGATCGGAAGACCTGTCACGACACAAAACCAAGGTTAGACCGGGTTTTCGGAGTCTTGGTCTTACAACTCCACCACCCTTAAAAGAAATTTCATCCCGAAATTTGCATGTAGGTACTACAACTCCCCCACCCTTAAAAGAAATTTCGGCCTCAAAATTTGAACGTACCTTGATCGTCAAAAAGGTTAGGGTACTCCTTCCTCATCGCGCTCTCTTCTTCCCAAGTAATTTCCTCTACATTTTGGCTTCTCCAATGCACCTTCACATAGTGGATATCCTTGGTTCGAAGTTGTTGAACTTTTTGGCTTGAGAGCCTTACAGGCACCACTTCGAAAGTTAAGTCTTCAGTCAAGTCTGGAGGATCAGCGCTCAAGATATACGATGGATCTCTGACATACTTCTTCAGTAATGATACATGGAACACATTATGAACGCTAGACATAGATGGTGGTAGAGCCAATTGATATGCTACATTACCACGTCGATTTAATATCTCATATGGTCTCACATACCTGGGGCATAACTTCCCCTTTTTACCAAACCGTTTCAGACCTCGCACCGGTGACACCTTCAAGAATACTTTGTCACCCACTGCAAACTCCAGATCTCGACGTCGATTATCCGCATAGTGCTTATGTCGAACTTGAGCTGTCTTTACTCTCTCTTTGATCTGATCAATCACTCGGCAAGTTTCTTCAACAAACTCCGGTCCTACAATTCTTCTTTCTCCCACCTCGTTCCATAACAGAGGTGTACGACACTTCTTCCCATAGAGTGATTCATATGGGGCCATCTGAATTGTAGCCTGATAACTGTTGTTGTAAGCAAACTCGATAAGTGATAGCTTCTCATCCCAAGCTCCTTTGAAATCATATGGAGCATATCTTCTAAAATTTGAATGGTTCGCTCTGACTGTCCATCCGTCTGAGGATGAAAAGCTGTACTGAACTTCAACTTTGTTCCCATAGCTTTCTGTAATCCTTCCCAGAACTTCGATGTAAAACGGGGATCTCTGTCAGATACTATACTCTCTGGAACGCCATGAAGTCCGACTATATTATCAACATATAACTTGGCCAGCTTCTCCAAGGTATACTTACTTCCTGGATGTACCAAATATGGAGTGTAATGAGCTTCAGTCATAACTCGACCTCTGATATCGCAGTCTTCGCTCTCTGGTATGCATAATCGTCCGCGATACTTGAGTACTTTGTCTGATTCCAAGGTAAAGTCAGGATTGCACGAACCCTTCTCTAAGTCTTCCTGCACTGTCTTGAGATATGGATCCTGTAGGATTGCTATCTTGACTTCATCAATTAGACCCGGTGAGATCTTCAATGCGGCGAACATCATAGTGAACTTATGAATCAAGCCATGCTCAACTGGATCTTCTGCAGTCTCTATAATATGTTCTTCATCAATTTCCATTGAACTCGAGGCTACAGCACACAATGCAGCATTTGTACTTGGTCCTGCCTCAGGTTTCGATGCCCACTTTCTGCTTAAGGCGTCAGCCACCACATTTGCTTTACCCGGATGGTACTGGATGTCGCAATCATAATCTTTTAACAATTCCAGCCATCTCCTCTGTCTCATATTCAGATCCTTCTGAGTGAAAAGATAAGTTAAGCTCTTGTGATCTGACTTGATCTGAAACTTCTCACCATACAAGTAGTGTCTCCAAGTTTTGATTGCGTGAATAACCGCTGCTAGTTCCAAGTCATGCGTAGGATAGTTCTTCTCATGCTCTTTTAACTGTCTTGATGCATAAGCAATCACCTGTTCTCCTTGCATCAGAACACATCCAATTCCCAACCCTGAAGCATTCGTATATAAAGTAAACGGTACGCTTGGTTCTGGGATGGTCAAGATAGGTGCAGAGACTAGTCTTGACTTCAAAGTCTGAAAGCACTTCTCGCACTCATCTGTCCATATGAATTTCTCTCCCTTCTTTGTCAATCTGGTGAGTGGAACCGCTATCCTGGAGTAATCTTCCACGAATCTTCTATAATAACCAGCCAACCTAAGGAAACTACGAATCTCCACAACAGATTTTGGTGCTTCCCATCCTACTATAGCAGCTATCTTACTTGGATCAACCTTGATACCATCTTCAGATACAACATGGCCCAAGAAAGCCACTTCCTTCAGCCAAAACTCGCACTTCTTGAATTTTGCATAAAGCCTCACATCTCTTAGCCGTTGTAGGGCTGCTCTCAAATGCGTTGTATGAGTCTCCATGTCCTTAGAGTAAATCAATATATCATCGATGAATACGATGACCGAAGTGTCCAACATATCATGGAACACTCGGTTCATCAGTTCCATAAACGACCCTGGAGCATTGGTCAACCCGAAAGACATAACCAGAAACTCATAATGCCCATACCTCGTTCTGAAAGCTGTCTTCGGAATATCTCCGGCCTTGATCTTCAATTGGTGATACCCCGATCGAAGATCGATCTTCGAGAAAACCTTTGCACCCTACAGTTGATCGAATAGATCATCGATCCTAGGCAAAGGATACCGATTCTTGATCGTCAACTTGTTCAGCTCACGGTAGTCAATACATAGTCGTACACTTCCATCTTTCTTCTTGACGAATAATACAGGTGCTCCCCAAGGCGATATACTAGGTCGTATGAAGCCCTTATCCAGCAATTCTTGTAATTGGGTCTTCAACTCCTTTAACTCGGTCGGGGCCATCCTCGTATGGTGCTTTAGACACCGGCGCCGAACCCGGCATAAGGTCTATCACAAATTCTGTAGCCCCTTGCGGTGGTAAGCCCTGGAAGATCTTCCGGAAATACATCCGGAAACTCCCGAACCACATCTATATCTTCAATCTTGAGTGACTCTGCCGTGAGATCGACTACGGATCTGAGATAACCCACTCCCCCTTTCTCCAAGCATCTCTTAGTTTTTAGGGCGGAGAGGATCAGCTTCCGCTTCCTAGATAGCTTAATCCCAGCGAAACTATATTCCTTTCCCTCTTTGTCAGTAAGCACAAGCTTCCTTTCACCGCTTAAAAGGACGGCCGAATGGTGGCCTAGCCAATCCATCCCCAAAATGACATCAAAGTCTGCCATCTCAAGTATTACTAGGCTTGCTTCTAAGTCTCGGCCCTCAATACTTACAGTACATGGTCCATAATACTTGGTCAAAGCCACTTCGACTCTAGTGGAGAGCGAACTATCAAGCTTGGGTTCAATTGCTTGATTGGTAACTCCATTCGCTTCCCGAAAGAAACAGAAACAAAGGAGTGCGTGGCCCCAGAGTCAAATAATACTCTGGCAGGTAAACCAGCTACATTTACAATCCCTGGAATATATTGCCCCTTAGTTCTATATGCTCATGCAACTGAAAGAATAAACCAAATAGTAAGGGATAGAGTCGTACCAGTTACCACATCAGGTGATGCGGCTGCCTCTTCAGTGGTGACAACATAAACTCTTCCTTGTTGGGGAGCTTGCTTCCTAGGTAGAGTGCAGTTCCTTGCAACATGTCCCAGCCGGTCCCGCCCTGTATGGGCGGAATGGTCTAGTATTACCGCCACCCGAGCTCTCACCCGGCCGATCTCTTCACTCCCCGTTACGAGCGAAGAAGTTGTCCCTCCGACTGGACTCTATCACCCTCGCAACCTGCACCGCCTCATTGTAAGTCTTCTTGTCCAGACCCAAAAGGTGCTCTCTGATGCTTCCACGTAGTCCCATGGTGAACCTACGTGTCTTGGTCTCCTCCTCCTGCATACTGGCTGGGGCGAAAAAGAATAGCTCTTCGTACCTCTGCTGATAAGCGTCTACGGTCGACTGAGCTTGCTGCAGATTGAGAAACTCTCTCTCCATTTGATCTCTGAAGCTCTTTGGGAAATATTTGTCGAAGAAAGCCGCTTTAAACACTTCCCAGTCAACTAGTGTATACTTATTCTCCAGATATGCCTATGTAGAATTCCACCAAGCATTTACGTCTTCTCTCAGCATATGAGTGGCAAACAAAACCTTCTCCTCCTCAGTGCAAGTCATCAGTCGGAAGTTCTTTTCCATTTCAGAAACGCACTGTGCTGGCCACAATGGTTTCCCCCGTCCCCGCTTTGTGAACGATGAAGGTTTCAACTTCAAGAATCTGTCCACTGACCTGCTCAGGTCATGTTGTCCCTGTGTGTCTGCTCCGTACCATGGTGGTGGATACGGATAAGCTCCCGGGTACGCAAAAGGCGATGAAAACCGATGCGGTGGTGGTATGTTCTGTGCTTGGCCCCTCGGCCTTGGGCTACTCTGCATCGGTTGGGTAGTATTAATTCCTCCTGACTCAGGCGTGTTTCCGTCTTGTTCAGCTTGCTCTTCTTCTAGGCGCATCCTGTCCTGATGACGCTTCCGACCCCTTCGACCGTTTCCACCTACCATCTCAGACTATTTATTTGGATCTGAGAAGAAGACATAACACGTGAGAACATCAATAATAGTAGTGTTAGTCTTGAATAATGCAGGGAAAAATAGTCGAGAAGTAACATTTCAATTTACACAATTTTAGAAATTTTTAATTCAATTTTCTGGCTCTTTGGGGCGTACCGGTCGCAACATACCGGTCGCACCCCTGTGGAACAGTATGCGGCCGGTATAGTCAACCGGTCAGAAAATTTTTCTGACCGAGACATAGCGGTCGCACACCTGGGTTGATACCGGTCGACCGGTATAGGCATAACCGTCGATCGGTATGCCCAAAATGGCTTTAAAATCGTGAAAAAGTGAGAATTTCTCACTTTTTTTTTTCTTCTTTCTCTCCGGTGGCGATTCTCCTCTGGGTTCCGAGTTGCTACAGTCCGACCGGTGCTATTTGAAGCCGATTCCTTCCATTCAAGACCTAGCACATCGTCTCCAGGTAGGTCTCTTCTGTCTCTCTCATATTTTTAGGAATTTCCCATATCGTCTTTATGTAGAAATTTAGGTTTTTCTTTGATCGAGATGATTTAACCGTAGGAATTCCTTTCCTTCGGCTTGGAAAGGGTTTAGGGACCCCCAAGAGCAAAAGCCATCAACTAATTTGGGGTTCCACCGAACGGTTTTCATAAAAATCAAAATTTTCATTTTTTTGACCTAGGTTTTTTTTTTTCAAAAAATTTCGAAATTTTCTAATTTTCTCTAATTCTTGAAATTTCTTGCAATTTCTTGTTATAATTGCTTGTGATTGGTTTGTTGATGAGTGTGGGGGTTACGTAAGTCCTCCTCCCCATGTTTTGGGTGAGTTCGAGGCTTTTTCCCAAAATGTTGTCGTTATGCTGCCGAAATTTCGAAAATTTTCTAACTTTTATCTTATTTTCTTTTGTTTTGCAGATTTTAAATGGCTCCTAGACGTGCTCTTGGCAAGCGTCCCCACGACTCAAGTTCACGTGCCCCCCAGCCTCCAGTTCCCCAATTAGATGAGCAATGGTTCCGTTCTTTGGAAGCACAAGCTCGATTTCCATGGTTCGATAACAAGAATATAGAATCTGGGCGTCGGGTTAACTTAGAGCAGTTAGACAGATTCGACGTTCGAGCGGCTTTTGACAGGCTTGGTTGGTTGCCCGTCATCTCTTACACCTACACCACTCGTCCCAATCTGGTTAAGCATTTCTTTGCTAACCGATCACTCGAACCCCGGAGCTCCCATGAAGGCGGCTAGCTTGAGACCTGTTCCTCGGGTATACGGTCGCATTATTCAGCACAACATAGTGCCACGGAAGCGGCCACTATAGTGAGTTGTCCCAGCTCACCCGATGCGTCACCTATTAGCGCGCGCACAGGGGAGCGGATCTCACTTCCTTACCTCATCATCCGGACCATGCACCGGGGCGACCCCGGCCGATCAGGCCAGGTAACCTTCCCTATGGTCGTCTCATTACCTCCCCTGTTACCCGCTGGGGTGCGAGCATGAGAGGTGAGGTGACGATCGAGGACACTATGACGTCCGGCATAGGCCGGGGCGCCATTCGAGAGGATGCGGATGGTTGATCCGCCGATTAGTGATGACGAAGTTGGAGGCTCGCCCTCGTCCACTTGGGAGAGTAGCAGCGGCAGCAGCAGCAGCAGCCCCGGCCAATGCGGCCTATGCGGCAGAGGTGGGTGATGACGATGATGACGATATGGTGGGGAGGTCGGTGCCTGCCCCACACCCCGCACCCGCACCACCACCATCCGTCTCTCTACAGCTGGACCCTCTCGACCCTCCTCCCGACTCGGTGTTGAGTATGTTCACTGAGAGATCGGGGACACCCGCAGGGTCATCCCGGAGTCTCAGCGAGAGATGGGTCAAGAGTTGGGACGCCTGGCTCGTAGTCTACGGGTGACTCAGGACCAGGTGCATTGGCTTAGGGTCGCATACGAGCGGGACTATGATATAGCGGACCCCATTCCTCCCAAGCGTCCTACCCCGTGATTTCCCATTTACTTTTCTTTTCATATGACGGTTTATATAACAGGATAACTTTCCGGTTTGTGGACTGTACCCTGTAGCACTATTACATTTGATACTTTTTTTTTCTTATTTAATGAAAGTTTTATGGTTCACCTATCTAGTGTATGTGCACAGATTAAGTTTCACATTTAGAATAGTATATTATTCTCTTTCTTAGTCCGTCTCAGGTATCAAACAATGCTTAAGGTGCGTTTGTATTAAGATTTTTAATTTTCCTAACTCAGTTCATCGACTCAGTCAAGTACAATATGGTTTGTTGGAACAGAGCCTGAGAGCTCTGATACCAAGTTGTCACACCCCAATTCTGATCCAACCAGAATGGTGTGAGTGAACCGTCATTGAACCAACGATTCACACCAGGATCTCGAATAGGCCGTGTCCACCCATACAAACCATTACACATAACCACAATCAGAATATAAATATACAGCGGAAGACTTTAAATAGAATGAACTGAGTATCTATTGATAATTTAAATAAATATCCCATTATTCAAATTCAAACACATAAAATAATAATCTTTTACATCCCTTAATACCAAGCAAAAATAACTGAAACAATAAATAAAAATCCATCACAGGTACACGCAGAAAGGGCACTCGCATGAAGCATCATGCTCGTCCTCCCCTGCTTGTACATCCAAAGCAGCTACACCTCCATACGCCGGAGACTGGGCTCGCAACTAACCAATCCTACATGTCATCAATGTATGCTCTATCCCAGCATAGCCGTCTACGGCATAGAGATAGAGCTAAGTCATTCTCACACCTCCCCTGATACCCTATCCGCAACTAACCCACTAGGATAGAACAGTATGCAGGTAGACCCTATCCCAACATGACTCCCTACGGCATAGAGATAGAGCTAAAGCATCGTGGACAAGCCAGCGTCGACCTCGGAGACCACAGTGCCACATAACCATGGCCGGGCCAGCATCAACATCGGAGACCACCTGTACCCACCGACCTTCCCCTGATACCCCACCCGTACCAAGCATGTTAAGACAGAATACTACAAAAGGTGCTAGTGTGAGGAGCGATCCCAGGCCCACGCCCCACTCCACACACTAACGAAAATAATCACATGCATAACAATCACATCCTATCAATGCATGAACAGTAATAACAACTGAAAATAAAAGATGGCATGTGAATATGCACAAACATCACACCATATATAATCAGGTGATTTAACAACGATTTACTGTCCATTAATTATTAGATTTATGTCAGATTCCCTTACCTGACGCTCGTTCGATAACTTGCTCCACGTCGCAAGGTCCAAACGATAAGTCACAAAGTCCTACAATATTATTAGGGTTTCATTAGAATATATTGTTTAGGGTTTCATTAGAATATATTGTTTAGGGTTTCATGTTGGTCGGAAACCAATAGAGATCACAAACTACCCTCACAGAGCTGACCGGTGGCATGTACCGGTCGCAGCTCTGTGGGAAAGACTGGCAACCGGTATGGTCAGCCGGTCCCCCACAGACAACCTCCCGAGAGATAGCGGTCGCACATACTGGTCACACTATGTGCACCCGGTATAGTCGATCGGTATGTCTCCGAAAGACCATACATGGGTTTTTCGACTGCCGACGATCATCCTCCATGGATTTTCAGGGTTTCTCCTATCCATTCTAAGTCTAGGCTTTGAGTTAGAGTTATCCCCAACTCATTCAAGTCTCGTTTCGATGAATATCATCTCGAAACTCGAATCTAAGGTTTGACGGCAACTTAGGGTTTATTGGCCAATTTAGGGTTTTAGATCAATACCTACTTTGCATGGTATTGATCCACCCACACAACTATCATAGGGTAAGAAGAGGGATTCAAACACTTACCGTTGACAGGCGTAATGGGAGCTTCGTCAAACGGTAATGGCGGCTCCTTCTTCTTCCTCCTAGCTCCTTCTCCTTTTCCACCTCTTTCTCTTCTCTAGGGTTTGCGAGAGACAATGGAAAGGATTTGAGGAGGGTTAAGGATGTATTTATAGGCTAGAAATAGGCTTTAGTAACCCTACTAGGATTAGGAAACTTCTAGGATTCGAAATCAGGAAAGCGGGACCCGCAGAGACCAATTTTTAAATTCCCGCACATAGCTATGCAGGCCATACCGGTCGACCGGTACCAAGACCGGTACCATCGATCGGTATACCTAAAATCAGGTATAATTGGTCTACTTCGGTCCGATTTTGTACCTGTTTGTTATCCGTTTGCCCCGTCTGGCTCGGTGATGATCGGAAGACCTGTCACGACACAAAACCAAGGTTAGACCGGGTTTTCAGAGTGCGGGTCTTACAGAAACACCCATATCTTCCTACCAAGGTCCACGAGCAAACCAAGGTAGCATGAAGGCCATACTCGTATCTTCCTACCAAGGTCCACAAGCAGACCAAGGTAGCATGAAGACCATACACGTACCTTCCGACCCTGGTCCACAAGCAGACCACGGTCGCATGAAGGTCACACATCTTCCTACCAAGGTCTACAAGCAGACCAAGGTAGCATGAAGACCATACACATACCTTCCGACCCTGTTCCACAAGCAGACCACGGTCGCATGAAGGTCACACTCATATCTTTCTACCAAGGTCCACGAGCAGACCAAGGTTGCATGAAGATCACTCGTACCTTCCGACCATGGTCCACAAGCAAACCATGCTCGCATGAAGGATACAGCCATAACTCCCTACCAAGGTCCATGAGCAGACCAAGGTAGCATGGGGATCACTCGTACCAATTGCCCTCGGCTAGCCTTCGTACCAAGCCTGTCACACCCCAAATTCTGATCCAACCAGAACGGTGTGAGTGAACCGTCATTGAACCAACGGTCCACACCAGGATCTCGAATAGGCCGTGTCCACCCATACAAACCAATTACACATAACCACAATTAGAATATAAATATACAGCGGAAGACTTTAAATAGAATGAACCGAGTATCTATTGATAATTTAAATAAATATCCCATTATTCAAATTTAAAGATAAAATAATAATCTTTTACATCTCTTAATAACAAACAAAAATAACTTAAATGAATAAATAAAAACCCATCACAGGTACACGTAGAAAGGGCACTCGCATGAAGCGTCATGCTCGTCCTGTCCTGCCTGTACATCCAACACCGCAGCACCACCATACGCCGGAGCGTTTACGTAATCGTCCACAGTATAACCTGCATCCAGATCTAAAACAATGTATATACAAAGGGTGAGCACACAACACAGGTCAGTAAGACAATCAGACAGTTTCACAAGATTATGCATGAGTAACAATCATTTTATGCTGTGGTCTGGTTTTAAGTTTGCAATGTGCTATAGAAAGGTTTGGTGGCCCCCGCACCTCTATACACGAGTGTGTGGCGTCGCACAGTAATCACACTACCACCAACCCACATGCACTCATCATGGAATAGAGATAGAGCTAAGGTATACCCGCACCTCCCCTGATACTCTACCCATACCAGTACCTAAGCCCCTACTGGCCAGGGCTCGCAAACTGGGCTCGCAACTAACCAATCCTAGTGTGAGGACAATGGATTTTCATATGATCCTCCACGAAATCAAAATTAGGCTCTCACCTTGGTTACTTTTATCCATCCACGCCAATGGACGGAGTAAAATATGGAGTCGCCACCTAGATAAGGTCAAGGACCTATAAATGGTCTCTCACTTGGAGAGACACTATGACTCATGCTCAATGGATTGGCTTCTAGTCTTACCAGAGAAGGGTAAGTGTCAAGTTTACGAGTTGGGAAGGTGTTAGGCACCCAACTCGCCCGGTCAATGGACCGGTCTCCTTCTATCATATCCTTTCCTGCATTCTTAAAACTTATGTATGTTCAGGTTGTTCAATTTAGCCTAACTAGGCAAATGGAGAACCCTAGACCAAGTTTCTAAGTTGTTCTAACTTAGGGTGCCGCCACATAGATTTGAAAAATAAAATACAAGTCAAAAGACAATAAATGGATCAATGAACAAATGAATGGATAAAAAAAATTGAAATAATCATGAATAAACAAATAATGAATTAAAATAATGAATAACATAGAAAATACAACAGATAATGGATGACCGAGCTCGAGATTAAGCCGCCTATGTATCCCTGTGCGGCAAGAATCAGACCAAACGTAGTTCGTGCTGGGGGGTTGTGGTTGAGGTTGTGTGTGAGGTGTTCCCTTGACAAAGGAAGCACGTGTGACCGTGCGCGAAGGGTGAACTACTCAGACTTCTCCACTTCCCGCTGCCTACGTATCTCTTTAGAGAATCAGGTCAAACGTAGTTCCCAACAGTTAACGGGCTGTTGGACCCCACATGGCATTGTTGAAGAGGTGATCGGACCTCAGAGGTACTCGGACCTCAACTCCTTGCGCTCGGCAAGGTAACACTCAAGAGGTACTCGGACCTCGACTCCCTGCACTCGGCAAGGCAAACTCAAAAGGTACTCAGACCTCAGAGGTACTCGGACCTCGGCTTCCTTGCACTCGGCAAGGCGAACTCAAGAGGTACTCGGACCTCGACTTCTTGCACTCAGCAAGGCAAACTAATATTCTGAAAGTGATCGGTCCGCACACCGATTCCCAAACATGGAAAATGATTGGCCTAAGGCCAAAGACAAAACTAGGTAAAAACTAGATTGGAGATCAACATGATCCCAACCGTCGCCTGATACATGAAGACAACACAATTTTTGTATTTCTTTTTCTTTCTTTTCTTGTATTTTTCTTAATGAAACAAAAACAATTCTAGGGACCAACCCTATTGGTTGAGCAGGCCCATGGCCTAGGCGGGGCCCACCCCAGTCAACATGGGATTTGGGAATCCCAACGAGAATGGATCCATTAGAGTCACCCTAAAGTTTTGCACCACTAGGGGAGGGGATACATGCAATGACTAAGCATAGATGTGACTAACTAAGCCTGTGATTACATCAAATTAAACACATGGGGAAGTTAGCCAAGCATATGATCGAAGCAAGCAATTAAACCAAACCATGTACTTTAAACCAAGCTAATTACTTTAAAACCAAACCAAGTACATTGGTTGAACCTAGTGCATGGGCTGAATTAAGTTTAAGCCTATGGTATAAATCAATCAAACCAGACCCATAACAATTACACCAAACCCATTATGGGGCTGAATCAAATCAACCCACTTAAGCCAAACCTATTAGAGGACTGAACCAAACCAATACAATTAAGCCTACCCTATCATAGGGTTGAACCAGCCTAATACAAATGAACCAAACCCACTATGGGGTTAAACCCAATATGAGCCTATAAGTCCAGTATCTAGAATGGTTCGAACTCTAAACCATGGTCCAATGAAGGCACAAAACCAAACCAGATTTATAACATTCGAAAATGATGTTAGATAGAACATCAAAATTAGACAAATCCTAAAGCATTATCTCAGGGAAGATTCAAATATAGATTGGTCCAAACAAGGACTGGTTCAAGCATTGGATCGAGTTGGTTTTGAGCATTGAGATGAAACAAAACAAACCAGACCAACCTTAACCAACATAATAAACCAAACCAAACCAAACAATTAGATTTGACTACAAAAACCGACTCAAACTCAAACAGATTTTGACATTGAGACCAAATGGAATTAAACCAGACTTTGACATCAAAGGAAACCACTTCAAGATTTAACATTGAGGGAAACATCTCAACACAAACCAGATTTGCCATAAAAGTAGCCAATTTAACTTGAACCGGGTTCTATCACAACACATAAACCACAATAAAACTGGATCAGGTTTGTCATCAAGAAATATATCAATCCAGCCCAACAAATTTAACCATTAGACACATCAACTAAACCAGATTCAACATAAGAATAACTCAACACATTCTGAACCAGCCTCAACTTAACCTTGTCATAATCAGATTCTCCAAATCGAAGTCAGAAAAAAAAAACATCCAGACTCAAACACCCTCCTTGCCGAAAGCTCAGTAGTAAAATAAACAGCAAGAATACATCTCAACAAGAAGGTTCCATAGACAGGGCAAAGAAATAACAAAAGAAGAACCAGAAGAACCTCTAACTGTAATCAATCTCAAAATAACCAGAGCATAGAACTCTTAAACATAGGAGCCCAACTGAGATATCTAAGAAGAAAAAAATAACCAAAGAACCTATGCTAGACATTTAAACCGAACAACAACCTCAACACACAACTCGGATTCGGCTTCCATTGAAGCATTGCCAGTAAGCCATACTCATGCATAAAACCAAATCAAAGCGAGGATCAAATACCCTCTCACGTAAGCTCCACCGAATGGGGAAAAGAATTAAAAATAGTAAGGCCACACCCCTTGAAATCAAATTAGGATCACACCCAAGCATATCATGGACAAATTTAGCATAAAAAATGGATCAGCTCCAAAAATGTAATTTAAACAAAATGACCCAAATATTGAATGAAGTGTTGATTCAAGCATGGAAAATGCACCAGCAATAAGATTAAGTATATACCAAGATGAAATCTTAAATCAATAGGCAAGGAGTTGGAGATCAAAATCATTTAACGGCAAGAGGTTTCTCCCGAATTTAGGTGTCCAAAATCTATGGAGGGATGCCTCGAACTGATTTCCAAAGGCCTTCATACATTACATACCATCACAGAGACATTACATGCCATCAAATATTGTCAAAACTGAGTTTAATAATAAATAAAAAATATGTTGCATGTGAAACAGAGGAGGGAACACCATACAGGGACAAGTAATCAATAGATGCTAATAGGAGAGACAGTTGCCTATGCACTAAATGGGAGTGAAAATGCAATAAATGGAGGGGACAAATAATGATAAAGAATATTGAAAACTTAAAAATAACATGGGAACTTGTTCCTTATCATAAAGAAGCTACTCATGAAAGAAATGAAACCAAAATGTCAATGAAAATTCAGAACAAAAGTTCTAGGTAATAGAAATAAAAAAAATAAGAAAAAAGAAGCTTAAGGCTACTAACCTAAACAAATGAAGGGATGAAGCGAGAATCGTAATGTGAGGAAGTTGCAATGTCGGCCTCAAAAATGATAAAATCACTACCATGTATCAACAACTCAGAATTCACAAAATGCGATGATTCATGAAGGCACACCTATATATATTGCACATCGAGACAGTGGCTGCAACCCTCTCCTTCCAACACAAATCAAAATAAGACACACATCATAAGCTTAATAGAGTAGCATAAAGGGAATCAGTTACCGGAAGAAAACGGAAACTAGTGTTGAGAGTATTGCTGAAAATCGATGGGCTCTCCAAGCTCCAGGCAGCCGCTGACGTCGCCTTCTTCTACAGCCTCTGCTACAACCCCTCTCTCTCTCTCTCTCTCTCTCTCTCTCTCTCTAGCCGTCTCTCTTTCTTCTCACTCCCGCCTTCACTTCTCTCCATGAGCTGCTGCCGACTTCTTTTTTTTCTCCACTTCTTCTTCCCTCATTTCTCCCTTTCTTCTCGGCTTCCTCTCTTCCCTTTGCTGCCGCCTCCTTCTCTTCTTTTCTTCTCCCTACTTTTTCTCCTCTCTTTTCTCTCCCTCCTTTCTGCCGCAACAGTCTCTCCTTTGCTCTTTTTTTTTTCTAGTTTTTACGCCCCCAATGGTTGCCGCCTCTTTCTTTCTTCTTATCTAGTTTCTTCCTTTCTTTTCCTAACCCTTAATCCAAGGGCCAGGATTCTTCTCACCTGATTTTCTTTTAACCCAAAATATGTGATAGAAAAAGGGGTTCTACACCATTGATCTTAAGCCCAAACCCAAGCCCATTAACCTTATTAACACCTAATTTAAACCCACAGCCCAAACCCATTGACTCAAATAACTAAAAGAAAAATAAAAAAAAAACTCTACCATAAGGCCCAATAACAACAAATGCCTAAAACAAAACAACAAAAAGAAAACAAAACTAAAACCCAACTAACACCTAAGCTAAACCCATTAAAATAACAAATTAAAACCCATTACCACAAAACTAAGGTTATAGGCCCAAACCCAATTCTCTTGACAATTTTTCCCACTTTTTTTCATTTCATAGTAATCTAAAAATGGTAGAGAAATTCTAATATGATCAAAAATGATAAAAAAATATCCTCAATAAGACATGGGCCAAAATTAGGGTCTTACACCTAGATGTCAACAATGTATGCTCTATCCCAGCACAGCCGTCTACGGCATAGAGATAGAGCTAGAGCGTGCAGGCCGGGTCGGAGACCTCCAGACCTCACCTCCCCCTGATACCCTATCCGCAACTAACCCACTAGGATAGAAACAATACGCAGGTAGACCCTATCCCAACACAACTCCCTACGGCATATAGATAGAGCTAAAGCATCGTGGACAAGGCAGCGTCGACTCGGAATCCTCAGTACCACCCAACGATGGTCGGGACAACATCAATATCGAAGACCAACGTACCACGATCTTCCCTTGATACCCCACCCGTACCAAGCATGTTAAGACAGAATACTACAAAAAGTGCCAGTGTGAAGAGCGATCCCAGGCCCATGCCCCACTCCACACACCAACGAAAACAATCACACGCCTAACAATCACATCCTATGAATGCATGAACAATAATAATAACTGAAAGTAAAGGATGGCATGTGAATATGCACAAACATCACATCATAGATATACAATGATTAACAACGATTTACTGTCCATTAATTATTAGGTTTAGGCCAGATTCCCTTACCTGACGCTCGTTCAATAACTTGCTCCACGTCGCAAGGTCCAAACGATAAGTCACAGCGTCCTACATAATATTAAGGTTTCATTAGAATATATTATTTAGGGTTTCATGTTGGTCGAAAACCAACATGGTTACAAAATACCCTCACAGAGCTGACCGGTGGCATGTACCGGTCGCAGCTCTGTGGGAAAGACTGGCGACCGGTATGGTCAGCCGGTCCCCCCACAAACAACCTCCCGAGAGGTAGCGGTCGCAACATACCGGTCGCACTATGTGCAACCGGTATAGTCGACCGGTATGTCTCCCAAGACCATACATGGGTTCTTCGACTGCCGTCGATCATCCTCCATGGATTTTCAGGGTTTCTCATATCCATCCTAAGTCTAGGCTTTGAGTTAGAGTTATCCCCAACTCATTAAAGTCTCGTTTCGATGAATA
Organism: Protea cynaroides; assembly: GCA_028583415.1. NCBI lineage: Eukaryota > Viridiplantae > Streptophyta > Magnoliopsida > Proteales > Proteaceae > Protea > Protea cynaroides. Next base: position 38,759 of record JAMYWD010000651.1, on the reverse strand, counting down.
TCATCTCGAAACTCGAATCTGGGGTTTGACGGCAACTTAGGGTTTTTGGCCAATTTAAGGTTTTAGATCAATACCTACTTTGCATGGTATTGATCCACCCACACAACTAACATAGGGTAAGAAGATGGATTCAAACACTTACCGTTGACAGGCGTAGCGAGAGCTTCGTCAAACGGTAATGGCGGCACCTCCTTCTTCTTCCTAGCTCCTTCTCCTTTCCAAGCTCTTTCTCTTCTCTAGGGTTTGTGAGAGACAATGGAAAGGATTTGAGGGGTTTAAGGGTGTATTTATAGGCTAGAAATAGGGTTTAGTAACCCTACTAGGATTAGGAAACTTTTAGGATTCGAAATCAGGAAAGCGGGACCCGCAGAGACCAATTTCCAAATTCCCGCACATAGCAGTCAGAATCGGAGTCGTGAAGTTTCCTAATTATTACCGGGTTCGGAGTCGTGAAGTTTCCTAATTATTATAAGCTACTCGGCCTTAGCTACTTAATTTTGGCCTACCAAGGGCAGAGTAAGACACAATGGAAGAAAAAGATAAACAAAATAGATTTTCATTAATAACAGCCCTAGAAGGGCAATATTACAGATATACAAAGAAAAAAATATATATACAAGTTTACAAGGGAAAAGTCTTCTCCTCGGTGGTCGCAGCTGTCGGGTCTGTCAGATCCTCGGCGGGCAGCGCAAGTTCGGGGAGCTCCATCAGTGGAGTCTGCAGCACTTCGTAGGGGGGAAGGTCGTCCTCGGGCGCAGGGGCAGCCTCTACAGCCATAGCCGGCTCCGCCAAACCCTCCTCAATGGCGGGCAGTGTTTCCCCGGATGCCGAGGCCCCTAGTCTGTCAATCTGGGCGACAATCGGAATCGTCGACCAGTTTATCTTGAGGGCCCCCTTATCCCTCAGCTGCTCCCTCAGGTACATCACCCCTCTCTTAAAGTAGCCGCAGGCCGCCTCATCAACGTCGTCATCGAACTGGGTCGATTACTTGTATTCGTCGACAGCTCGAGCCAACCCCGCTTGGTAGTCCTCCTTAGCCTTGACGAGTGCCTCCCTGGCAGCCCGAGCCTCGTCCTCGGACTTCTGCAGACGCTCCTCCAGTTTCAACCTCACCTGCACCTCAGCCTGCAGGTCCTCCTCGGCCTTCTTCCGTTTGTCCTCGGAAGACCGGAGCCTCTCTTCAGTGGCGAGCACCTTCTTGCGCTCCTCATCAAGATCGGCCTCGGCCTTGGTCAGGGACGTCTAAAGGGTGGTCTTCTCCTTAATGAGGCCCTCAACCTCCGAAGATTTATTTGCCAAGTTCTCCTCGGTGACCTGCAAAGCCTCGCGCAAAGAGATTTTCAGAACCTCATTCTCGTCCAAGTCAAAGAACGCGCGGCACGCTGGTTCGCTGAGCTCGGCGAAAAGGTTGGCAGCCTGCACCAAAGACAACAAAGATAGCAGTCGATCAGTACATATGGAAACACAAGACAAATGATAAACAAGCGTCGATCATTACCTGAGCGCAGGCAGTGAACCCCCGGGAGTAGACATCCTCGTTGGGCAGGTCGGACGTAAATTTGATGTCCTCCGACAAGCGCCCCTCCGTGACAATGATCCTGGCCGCCTTCTGGCTCTTGAAGACCCAGTCCGAAGGCCTCAGCTTGAGCGCGGGGTTGAAGACCGTTGTCGGAACCATTTGCTTCTCGCCCTGCTGGCGAGTTGTACCCTCGACTTCCTCCCTGGTGGCCCCGGGGGCCCCGGTCAGATCAACGACCTTGGGACTGCCGATAGCCCCCTTTGTCGAAGACGTTACAGTGCCCTTGGCCTCGGCTGCCGAAGAGACGACCGTCTGCAGGGGCTGGACTTCCATCGCACCCCCTTGGGCGGGCTGGACTTCCTTCGTCACAGCCTCCGTCGTTCCTCCTCTCCACCGCCGAGCCGAGGAGTCGACCTCTTCTTGTATAGGTCGGCCGGGAGCTCGGCGGCCGACTTTATCTTTTTCTTTAGTGGCTCCTCGGGCATGGGCCCCTTACCCTTGGCCTCCGCCGTGGCCACTGGCCCCTTCCGAGGGTGAGAATTTGCCTAACCGCTGGCAGGTTGAACTTTCGGTCCCGCCTGGCCACTAGCGGGCTGGACTCCCTTCTCGGCCTCGGCCTTCCGCTTGGCCATTATCCGGGCAACAAACTTGTCGTCCCTAAAGTTCACTGCAATGAGAAGATGGTCAGTAACATAAACAAAATAGCAGTGCATAGTGAAGCCCTAAAACTATTACTCACCCTATAGACCGTGTTCGGCCAATTGCGCGGGATCCGCAAGATCGGACAGGCGGACCGTCTCCCCGGTCATCATCTTGCGTTGGATCTTCCTCTCCTCCGTCGTCAGAAAGGAAACTTTGTTGAACCCTGTGGCGTCGACCACTAACCAAACATTCGACAGAGGGAAAGGCGGACCGCCCGCGGGAGGGCCCACGAAGAAAAACTTATCCTTCCACCCGTGGATGGAGGAAGGTTTCTGCGAGATAGCCGGGAAATTCTTCCCGCCTCTTTAGCTAAAGAAGTACCACCCGATCATAGCTCGAGCTTCGTTCAGACTAGCCAACTGGAAGACCGACCGGAACAGGTTCGCGGTCGGAGTCTCACCCAGTCGGCGGATAAACATTATGAAAGCAAAGATGCATCGCCACCCATTCAGAGCAAGTTGGAGGGGGCGATGCGGTATGTCAGAAGGATTTCTACAACTAGAGAGTGAAGAGGGAACCTGAACCCTGATTTCAGAGTGTGTACGTACACACAGATCTCCGACGTAATCACGGTGCAGGCCCGTTCATCGGAGGTAGGGAGCCGAGCGCGGACATCTGTCATGGGCTCCTCGAGCTGGTATGCCCGACAGATCGATGACAAAGTCGCCTCGATTTTGATTTTACTCGGCACCTTTCAGGCTGGAACGGTACCGAATGCCGCTACCGGCGGTCAGTCACCCCTCTGGCGGGAAGTCCGTTGGGGCCGAGGGCCCGCGGGACGATCGCGCTCTTCCGCCTCAGAGGAACCTTTCTGGATTTCCTCCGAGCCGGAGGCCCTAGATTCAGCGGACCATCCTCCCGAAGAGGAAGATGATTCACCATAAGAAGAAGAAGTTTGGGACCGGGTCATGCTTCTGATCACTCTCACCATACCGGAAGACGTGATGCTATTAGAAGAAAAGCTACTAAGCATGAACTGAAATGGAATCGATTAGAAGACTTACTGGTTTCAAGATAGGTGACCGAATGCACGAATGGAAACTCAAAAACAAAAATCGACTGGGCTCCGAGTGCTCTGATAGAACTCCGATTACAGTTGAAGCAAATGGTCGAATGAATGAAGTGGGAAAGTATTTATAGGACAAGTGACTGAGAACTGTCTCTTCGGGTTTCGGACACGCGTTTTAGTTCCATTGGTTGTCGTCTGCCTCGCCAAACGCGACGTGATGGGCTGACATGCGCAATGATGGCTCTTCTTCTCGAGGTGCTCCGCCTCCTGTGGGCCGTCGGATTAGTATGACGCTCCGTGTGAACTTCGGTCTCAGCCGTCCGATGCACTCGGTCGATTCGAAGACGAGTAGCATTTAATGGCACTCGTTCTCGAGGCGCACTGCCACTCGGTGTCCGTTGGATCATGGATCGATCCGCGTCAAGTTGGGAGATCGACGGTCAAGCACTCTCGCATAAATCGAGATTAACGCTTCGAGCCCCGCGCCTCAATCAATCATGCAGACGGAGCGTAACCGCCTCTTCTCGGGAATAACCTGTCATTCAATGCATCCATCAATCTGGCAATCGGCCTCATACGACGTGGGTTTTCTCAACAGTTTAAACTTATTGCACTGCCGAATTGGCTGCATCCGACAGCGCAAAGGGCATCTGTTAGGAGGGAAATGATCCCTCCACTTAAAATCTTACACGTGTCAAGTGCGCCTTCGGAGCCTGAGCGCTCGGAGTGTCTCGCACTCGACTTCCCATGCACTCGGCCTCCCATGCACTCGGCCTCTCATGCGCTCGGCCTCTCATGCGCATGGCCTCCCTTGTGCCCGGCCTCCCGGGTAGCGCACGGAGTTATGATCCTACTCGGTCTTGGGAGCCAGAGTCCTATTGAGATTCTGCTACCTCCGGAGAGTCCTTCTCTCAGTCTGATACGACACTGACTATTCCGGTCGGCCATCACTCACACGTTGACACGTGTCAGTCCCAGAGCTGACCGACCTAGCTTCCTTGGCTAAGGTCTCCGACTCCTACTCGGAGTCTACCACATGAGTGTCCCGCAGAGCGACACGTGACAATCCTATTGGCGATCTATCTCCCTGAGTCCTGGTGCCTCCATGCCTCTTCCCGATCTATAAGTAGAGGGCAACCCCTCAAGGTAAGCCTTATGCACTTACGCACTTACAAGTTACAAGCTATTGTTATTCATCCCTCACTCACGCTCAAACTCATTCATCGTCTCACTCTCTCTAAACTGGAGGTAACTTTCTGCTATCTCTTGACTGTTTACCTTGAGAATCTAACTTAGGCATCGGAGGGTACCCGGGGCTCAGGGACCCCCTCCTTTGTCTCATCTCTGTGATTGCAGGTCATTCAGAGCGCGGATTGACGGACGATTTTCAACCGTAACATCCACTTACATTCTTCATTTGTGATTAAAGATAAATCAATTTGTAGTTTTTTTTCCAGTAGTTTATCATATTCGTAGTTGGTGATCGGTCGCTTAGAAGAATCTTCCAAGCCACATCATTGTGTTTTCTTTTATTTATTTATTTATTTTGTGAAACCAACCCACACCAATTAGTTAATAGGAATTGTATTGGTTAGAAAAAGTCTCACATGTTCATGGAGGATAGAAAAACTGTCGGGACAAAAGAGCGCATCAGTTACATAGGGTATGCGGTATATCGCCAAGCTAGGCTTTGTGAGCTACCACAACATAAGGGTATCAATTTGGAATTGATCTGGGAGTCATTTTTCTAACTAGATATTAAACAGGACGAATGGTTCTGGTATAGGTCTCCCAATGGTTCCAAAACTGATAGACCATTTTTAAGAACTAGTTGGAACTAGAACCATCCAAAACGATATAAATCTAGGTTGTTGACATAGATGATGGCTACGAAAGAAATTTGATTTGGTGGAAGTGCTTTGGGGACCATTGGTGTTGGTCATCTAAATTTATTTTGGGCATTGGTTTTATTAGAAAGTTTAATGAATTAGATTCAAGAAATTTCAGATTATGTCATTGAGAATGTTTTGATTTACGGTAGATTTATTCTTGCAAAGTTTTCCAATTCTATAAATCCTTAAGTATAGAATGAGACGAGTTCCTAGTTTTGGGACTTGTATAATAATTGATATGATTCTGAGAATGACCTCTTTTGGACCCAATCGATAAAGAGCCATCTCATATAATCAGAACCGTCCCAATTGACACCCTTATCTAAACATGGGCATCCTCTAAACTTCTATAATTAATACTTTTTGGTGTTACCAATTTGAAATTAGAAATAATCCTTGATCTAACCATGTGATACTAACACAGGTGGGTGAACCCTTCAAGATTCTCAAAGATCATCCATTCAAGTATTTTAGTTTTCTTCAAGAGATCTATCCAAAAACATTTTACACACGAACCAGTTTGGTTTGTTGATTTTCCTCTTCTAATGGATTCTACAATCTAAGAATGTATACTAAACACTATTTGTCATATCAGAATATGTTATTGATCTAGAATGCATATCATTTTTTTTTTTTTTTTTTTTTTTTTTTTTTTTTTTTGTCCCCTATGCTTTACAGGTTTCTGTCTTTCTGATGTCAAAGGATCCTGTGTTATGGGTCATGGGTTCATATGGAACCGTTAGCGATATTCTATGAAGTTAGCAAAGCCATATCTTTAATGAGGGCTAGAAACTTGACAGATTTTAAACCAAGTGAGGCCTGAGTCCCACCTAAGCCTGGTCCAAGTTTGTTCAAACCTGAGCCCAAACAAGGCCCAAGCATGGCAGTGGACTTGAGTTGTGCACCAAGTCCACTGCCATGCTCCCCACCCCGGGACTCTATGAGAGGTTTTCTTTCTTCCACATTTGACCTGGGCCTGGCCCAATCTCAACAACCCCAGATTCAAACCTTGGTGAGATTTCAGATGGGCTGTTTTCTAGAAACCTTGGGCCTTTACCCCTCTATCAGGAGCATATTTCTTTCACATTTTACCTGGACCTGCTCCAATCTGAACGAGCCCAGATTCAAGTTCAGACCAGATTTCATACGGAATTTTTTTTTTTGTTCTGTTAGAATTAATATTGGGCTGGGCCCACCCATGCCACAAGCCCCTAATACAAGTTGCTAGAGAGGCTTTACATATGACAAAGAATCCCAACTTAAATGAAAGATTTCATTTTCCTTTTTACTCCTTGCTATCAAACCTGAGAAAATTGAGAGCACTGCTGCATTGGTAGTAACCTCACAAGAGAAATGGACAAGCTGATTACCACCTAAAAGGCTAAACATAACAAAGGAGTATAGCAAAGGCTAGTCTCTATCTTTGTCAGTAAAAACGTGTTTTAAATGCATGTAGTATGGCTGTACCGTACTGGACCGTTTAAAACACATATTACCGTATTGCCTCCAAAGATAGGGCAAAAAATGCCATACGGGAAGCTCGCCGTTTGAAACGCGTTTTAAACACGTATCCGTTTTTTATATGACAAAAAGCACCATGAACATGATCACGAAGATGCATCACCAATGACATATCATAAGACGCCACTTGTCAATCTTTAAGATGATTCGCCAACTACCCGAATCATGACACATCAGCATGCTTCTTTCTCATGAAAATCACATAAGTGAAGGCATGGATCTAAGCATCTCCTCCATGCATGGTAAGACAGATCCATGACCCACACAGCCCGAAAGAGAAAACGGAAAGAGATAAAGGAAGTAATAAAAGGTAGTGTTTTGGGCAAATTTATTAGCGGAAAGCCAAAGGAAGTAATCTTGTAGTGGAGAGGTCAGAAATCGAACTTCAGGAAATGGATTGATAGGTCCTTGTAACACAAAAAATGATTCTACTTGTAGAAGGCTGGGCCCAAATTGTGGGCCTAAATCTTTCAATAGTGGCCCTATACATAAATGGGTTCTACCTGACAGGAAAAAAGAATGTCCCCTTGGGGTTGCCCTAAATGCCATGAATTTCATATAGTAGTTCATGGATTTACCCACCACTGCTAGAAATTTGTAAATGGTAGGAATTGCCAACTTGTTTTGTCAATCTTTCTTCCTTTTAATTGACAAAAGATATTTGGAGAAATTGATTGTTTGGGCCTAACATGGGCTTAGTCTTGAGTTTATTTGTAACTTTACAGAAGCTGCTAAGCCTGTTATGTTAGACCCGTGGTGATCATTTGATCACTTTGGGACTGCTACAGCATCCTAAATGAAAGGTGTAAAATAAGTTGGAAAAAATTAACATAATTGAGAACACATTGAATCTAAATCTTCTATAGTGGGCCCTTTTGAAAAATTGCCACCATTTGATGGGCCTGATTAAAACCATCAGCTGATTTGTCAACCATTAACCATGAAAACAGGTGGCCCACTATGTTGCACCTTAATATGGGACCTTGGTAACCAAACAAATGGATTATAATAGGGACTATATCTAATGTATTAAGTACGAACATATTAGATTTCTTTAATAAGACAAATGGATTTGCATCTACAGTACTCTTCCTCCAAATAAGAATTATATTAACGTAATTAATCAAACTCCCCCTCCCCCTCCCCCCTAGAAAAAAAAAAACCAAAAATCTCTTTTCTGTTTCCCCTAAAAAGTAAAAAAAGGTAAATTTCCACATTTCTTTCGGTCTAGTACTATAAAATCTCTAGATACATTATGCATCTATTAATGAGCGAGTAGGGTAATTGGTTTTTACTTTTCCCATTAGAACCAGTAAGATTGGACTGGTACACAATTAGGTAATCCTAGTATTTGTCATTATGGAGTAAAATTTTATTTAGATAAAAATGAGAAATCTCCAACATACTTGAAAATTAGTAATAAGGCATTTATTTAGACTCTCTTTGGTATGGTTTATATTTATGATTATAAGTTATTTATTATAAAAATAAATTATGAGTCATACATAATAACAGTTTAATATCACTAGACATAAAGAAGTAATAATAGATTATCACAATAATGATAAACACCATCTAACCTATTTGTGGATTTAGATTATATCAATTTATTTTAAATATAAATAAATATCATAAATTATATCAAACAACTACATATGCCATGATGTATTATATAATTAATTCTATAATACATATCAAAGAGAACCTTAATATTATACACACCCTTAAAATATCGTTCATAGCCTTCCATGTGAAGCTTAAAATAGAGTATAGAGAAGGGATCAGTTTGACCCGAAAATTCATCTTAACCAGCTTTAAGTTTGACACCCCCTTTTTATTTTCTGATTTTTATATATAATTGTTGCCCTTCTCTAGTGGACCCCTATGCCTTTCATTATAAAGGGTTTAAGTCAAAGCTAAAGGGATGTACTTCAATGGGATAACTCAGTCGATAAAGAGCAACACCTCATATATAAGGGATCATTAGTTTAAATTTTCTTAGGATTTATTTATAAAAAAAAATTATCATCAAAATTAAGATCTAAATTCATGAATCGTTAGAAGCAGATCCGTTTGTGACCTAGCTTCCATGACACAATAAACCCATTGGAGGCTACAGGGTATGAAATGAGTGGGTGTCGATGGGCAATAAACAGACTTTTAGAAAAGCTCCTCAGCCAGTTATTGTTTGATCCATGATATCAATCCTTTAATATATATATAACTTGGGGAACTACTAGAACCTCAAAAAGAAAATTGTGGATCAGTTGAAAAAGTAACCGAATTGAATGCATTTTTTGGATATTTATTAGTGGTTTCTGGAGAAGAAATAGGGAGAAGGATTGCTTGGCAGTGTTTTTCTGCACCCTCTCACATGGGATAGTGAAATGGTCATCCTGTCCTTGGTCAGGGTCAGGATGGTCATTTCAATACCTATATGAGAGAGTGCAAGACAAGGGGGGGTGCTGCGGGACATCAATCTTTTTCCCCAGGAATTAATTTGGTAACATTGGTAATAGGGTGTTGGGCACTTGATGGGCCAAGTTTACCAGAGCCCATCAAAAACTTAGCCATTATTTATCAAGAAACCATGGGAGGCCCATTATGTCGGTTACACCTTGATGACAAACTTTGGTTTTCACAGTAAAATGTTAGAGGAGATGAGATTCCTTAATTTATTGTGTATTAGACTGATGGAAGCATTGATGAATGAGTGTTTATTGCCTTGAATAATTTGATTACCACTAACCTAAGTTGTAGATTTCATTTCATGTCTAAAAAATTTCAAAAATTTCATTTTTCCCCTTAATAATTAAAACAAAACTATTAGAACCCTAACATATCTCATCTCATTTTCAACAAAGAAAAAGAAAAAAAAAAAAAAAAAAAAGGAAACCATATCCATCCTCTCTACTTTCTTTCTCCCTTTTCCTTCCTAGGATAATCACTTGATGTCCACTTGGCATTAGACAGTAATGGGCCGTGGCAGATTCCATGGTCAAGCTTTTTATGATTTTGAAGAAAAGAAAAACAAAAAAAAAAAATATCATCACTCAATCTTCAGCTCCAATAACTATTGATTTACATGAACAAAAGAGTAAGGAAGTTTGAGAAGTCTAAGAAAAGTAGGTATCCAACAAGAAGTAGAAGGGATAAGAAGTGATTACCCATTTACTCCATTATCTTTGAACACCATGCATTCCACAGATTAAGAGAGAGAGAAAAAGAAAACGGAACTCATCATGCAAAGGAAGACAAAGATTAAAGTATCAAAGTCAAAAGAAAGACTTGTGTGGCCAGTAAGTAAACATTCTACAGAGAGAGAAAAAGAATCATGAAAGGATTGAATATAGAAAAGTAGTTGGAACTTGGAAGGCAATTGGCCCGTCGTGTTACTGCATATTTTCATTTCCTTGTGTGGGCCCCAGTTGGCATCATGATGTTGGCCCTAACTGGCATCACTGGTTATTCAAATTTGAAATTTAAAAATAATTAACATAATTGATTATCATTTTGGATCTAGCTCTTCTACGGTGGGCCCTTTGGTATAAATCTTCCAAAAGGGTGTCCACACTCGATGGGCCAGATTTATGCCCATCAACGGATTCAATTACCATTTACCATGAAAACAGGAGGCCCGGCCATTATGGTGCACCTTCATGGACTTCTCAGTAATACGCCATAGGAAAGTAATCGATGGGAAAGAATTTTTTCTTTTGAACAGTCGTGAAAAACGACTTTGGGGAAAGACCGATGAAATTTCATTCTAAGCTACTTTTTACTATCAATTATCTTTGTAGATAAGACTGATGGACCGAAGTAAAAATAAAAATAAAAAAAACCTTCCTCCTCACTTTATTTCTCCTTCTCCTTCTCCTTCTCCTTCTTGTGGATACTGACTTGATGTCCGCTTGGCATTGGACGCTATGGGCGTTTTAATTTTTCAATGAAAGATGGCATTAAAATAAAAGGAATTAAAACGGTAGGCCCGAAATGAATGTTGATAAATTATTATTGGGAACTTCACAAAAGCTGATAATCCATTCATGTCGATCAAAAAATAGAATATAATAGAGATTATATCCGACGTATTAAGTACATATATATATATATATATATATTAAATTTCTCTAACAAGAGAAATGGATTTGCATCTAAAATATTCTTTCTCCAAGTAAGAATTCTATTAATGTAATTACTGATCAAATACTCTCATCAAAAATCTTTTTTTTGATTCCCTAGAAAGGTAGATACTGTTAAATCTCAGAAAGAAATTTGTGGATCACTTGGAAAAATAACAGACTTTGGTTTTCCCAGCAAAAGGATAGAGAAGAGATTCTCTCTGGCAGAAGGATTAGGAAAAAGAGAAAATGAATCAGATTTATGACTTTATATTTGAATTGTCTTTATTGTGTATTAGACTAATGGGACCGACCATTGATGAGTGTTTGTAGTCTTGAATAATTTGACTAATACCAACCTAAGTTATAGATTTCATTTCATGTCAAAAAAAATTTCAAGATTTTTGTTTTTTCTTTAAATTATTAGATCCATTCATTGATTCTATCAATCTTGGTTCTTTTCCATAATCCCTTGACAGAAGAAGAGGAATAGACGTTCCATGACAAAGGAAGAGGAAGACTTTCAAAATCATTTTTAGACATAGTATGTCAAATCTGTTTTTCATTCTACAATCTATTTTTATTAAAGCTACCAAACAACATTTTATTTTTGAACAAAAAATATTTTCAAAATAATTTGTTAAATAGATAAAAAAACAAAAACAAAAATAATACCAAACATAGCCTTAATACACCATGATTAAAAAAGACAAGTAAAAAGACCCTTTAGAAATATCCTATGGTTGGATTTATCAAAATACACATGAAATTTTTTCATATTTACCATATATACTCCAACAGTAAACATGGGGCAAAAGAACTCATCATGCAAAAAAAACAAAGACTAAAATAGTAAAAAAAAGAAAAAGAAAAGAAAAAAAAATGTGTGATGTGGATACTTGACTGATACAATGTCGTTTTGTTGAATCAGTATAAAAACTGATGCCAAACGGAAACCTGATCGATACAGGCGGATCTTGGCCTGCACATGGGCGTGTTCGATGTGGCCCAATGTTGGCCGACACATGGTCGATGTTGACCAATAAGGTCCAATTCCAACTGATACTAAAAAGATATATCAATCTAATCAATATTGATCGATTTCCATATCTAATACCGATACTGATACCAATACAAATACAAATACCCGTTTTAAAATTGTGAATTAAATCTACACTTTGTAACCTATTTGTAAGGAGTTTCACCTTAAGCAGAAACCTCATTTTATTAAACAATGATGAAAAATTACACATAATTCTTATAATTCACGCACTCACTCTAAATTTTGTATATTATCAGATTTTTCTCCCGCAAATAATCATCTTCCTAAAAAATGGACAAGAATTTATTACAAATGGACAAGAATTTTACAGTACCCAGACTTGCCAGCTTCTTTGTTTTTGTCCTTTTGTCTTTTGTCTCTATACATTAACAAGATCTAATGATATGTTACCTGAAAAAAAAAAAAAATATCATTGGAAATAGGAAACTTGGCGTACCTTCTAAATTTAGAACTGTTTGTAAATCTTTTGACTGGATCGATTTCACTCGAAAAAGATTTTTTCAAGTTCAATTGCCCTCAAGTTAGTGATCCAGTGACTAGAGTCAGTTCAACATACAAATCAATGTATTGGTATATATGCAGAATAAACTCCAGCCATCAGATCACAACTTGAAAAATGATTGGACTTGAGAGGAACCGGATCCATTCCACTTACCATAGAAAACTTGACCAAGTTAGCCATCTTGAGCTTTGTTTACAATCAATTATCCGGTGTCATCCCTACATCATTATGGAATTTGAAAAATCTGATTGAGTTAAATATATACAATAATTTTCTAAGTGGCTCCATCCCCTCCACTTTTGGGAACTTAACCAATCTCACCGTGCAAAGCCTCTTTTACAATCAATTTTCGGGTTCTATTCCTTAAGAAATAGGAAATCTGAAAAATTTATCTTCCCTACAAATTAGTGAAAACAATTTCTCTGGAAATTTATCGCATAAATTATGCGTTGATGGATCGCTTGTGAATTTCACTACGATGAATAATAATTTCACAGGTCCCATCCCTAAAGGCTTGAGAAATTGCACAAGCTTAATTAGAGTTCGATTGGATAACAACCAACTGAATGGAAATATATCAAAAGCTTTTGGTGTGTATCCATATTTGAATTACATGGATCTAAGCAATAACAAACTCTATGGTGAGATTTCACCAAATTGGGGACAGTGCCCAAATCTTACAAGCCTACGGATGTCAATGAATGAGATTACTGGTTGCATACCTCTAGAGCTTGGAAATTCATCTCAACTACAAAGACTTGACCTTTCTTCCAACCATTTAATTGGAGAGATTCCAAAGGAGTTAGGAAAGATGAAGGCATTATCAAGCCTGAATTTGAGCAACAACCATCTTTCAGGAAGATTGCCATTGGAAATTGGAAACTTGTCCAACCTGCTAGAAGATCTTGACTTGTCAACCAATGATCTTACTGGATCTATTCCTGAGCAGCTAGGGGATTGCATCAAAATGATTTACCTAGATTTGGGAAAGAACAGATTAAATGGAAGGATTCCAAAACAAATGGGTGATCTGAATTCACTACAAGATCTGATGGATCTTAGTCATAATCAGCTCAACGGAGAGATACCATCAGAGATCGGGCAATTGCAAGTTCTGGAAGATTTAAATATCTCGCATAACATGCTCTCTGGTTCAATTCCTTCTTCACTAGAAAAAATGTTGAGTTTGACATCCATTGATGTATCTTACAATGGATTGGAAGGTCCGATTCCCAAAATTAAAGCATTCGAAGATGCTCCTAAAGAGGCTTTCACACACAACAAAGCATTGTGTGGCAATGCAAAAGGTTTGCCTTCTTGCAATTCTTCAATGATAGAAAAGAGGAATACGGGAAAGAAGCACACGTTCGTCATTTATATCTTAGTTCCTACTTTTTGTGCAATAGTTCTATTATCCATAGTTACAGGAATTGCTTTGATTTTTCACAAAAAGGCAAAAAAGATAGAAATGAGACAAACAGAAAGAATTGATCAAGGAAATCTATTCGCAATATGTAACTACGATGGAAGAATTGTACATGAAAATATCATTGAAGCAACAGAAAACTTTGATGAAAAGCACTGCATTGGGAAGGGTGGATATGGAAGCGTTTACAAAGCAATTTTATCAACTGGTCAATTAGTGGCTGTGAAGAAGCTCCATCCATTACAAGAAGATGCTGACAGAGTCAACAATAATCATTTCAGAAACGAGATTCGTGCATTAACTGAAATTCGACATCGAAACATTGTGAAATTTTTTGGTTTTTGTTCCCATGCGCGACACTCATTCTTGGTTTATGATTATTTGGAAAGGGGAAGTTTGGCGAAGATTCTAGGAGATGCACGGCAAGCAATTGAATTGGATTGGATCAAGAGAATAAATGTAATAAAAGGTGTGGCCAATGCCTTATCTTACATGCACCATGATTGCTCACCACCAATAATTCACAGGGATATATCAAGTAGTAATATTTTGTTGGATTCTGAATATGAAGCTTGTGTGTCAGATTTTGGCACTGCAAAGCTTCTAATGCCCGATTCAAGTAATTGGACTTCACTTGCAGGAACATATGGCTATCTAGCTCCAGGTAATGTATTTTTTTCTTTTACCTAAGGCTCTATTTGATATAGTTCATATTTATGTTCATGAGTTATTTATAATAAATTGTTTATGAGAATAAATAATGAATCATAAATAATTACCATTTAATACCACAAGACATGAAAAGTAATAGTAGATTATCACAATAATGATAAACACCTTCTAACCTATTTGTAGGGTTTAGATTATATTAATTTATTTTAATATAAATAGGTACCATAAATAATACCAATCAATTACGTATGTCATCATGTATTATATAATTAATTCTATAATATATATCGAAGAGAGCCTAAGACATTTATATTCCTTAGTTTCATTTATTAGGGTTATATTAATTTGATTCAATTTGCTAAAGTATGGCTTCTATCTTAATTTTTTTTTTATGTACAAATGTTTTTTTAGAGAAATGTTAGCAATGACACATTAAAATAACCTTTCTTTTTCGCAGAGTTTGCTTATACAATGAGCGTGACAGAAAAGTGTGATGTATATAGCTTGATAAACCTTGAATGACACTGAGAGGGGGGGTGAATCAGTGTGAATAATTTCTCCCTTGAAATTTCTTTACTGCCCAGTGATATTCACAAAATAACCTGTCCCAAACACAATCGTATGCAAATCTACCTCACACCACTCGGTGGCGGGTCTACCAGTTTGCACACCCATCCCGCAATTCATTCCACGCACTTCACAAAGCTCATAAACAAGCAAACCACAACACACAAAAATTACGTGGTTCACCACCACAGTGAGTGATGGCTAATCCATGGAGTAATGCCCAATGGGCTTCGTATTTACTCAATACTCAACTTTTAGCCCTTTACAGGACAAGGATGCTCACCCTAAATTTTCCCAGGCCCTACAATTAAATCCCACCCTAGCAAGGCATTCAATATTTTTCTTCTTCTTTTTCTTTGCCTAATGCTAGCATACAATAGATTCCCATGTACCATAGGCATTCAACATCATTATCCTACTTGAACATACAATAGATCGGTTCAATAAATAATAAAAGGGATAAGAAAATCTCACAACCAATTTTTCTGATAATTGACGATGTTCTTCTTCATCTGGTAGTCAAAAAACCTTTGCCATATGCGATCAAGCTCTTCCAGCCTTCAAGAACACTTCAATGTATCGGCATTAGCATAAGCAACAATGGAGAATGACTGTCTTCAAATCCCAAAGCAAGAAAAATAAAAAATAAGAGGTTTTTCCTCTTTTTCTTCAAAAACACCCCTTCTGCGATTTTTCTCGCGGCCAGCAGTCTCTCTAAACATTCTCAATGGAAAGAGCATTAAAAACCTAGCTCGGTGCAACTTGGATCGTCGGATTTGGCCACCGGATGGCCAAGTTATGGCATAAACAAGTTCGGCCTCTGAAAAAATTCCAAATGGAATCTTTTAATTCCATATGGTGCGCCTGCGCTGCACCGTAGCCGCGCCCAGACGCACTCTGATTGGTTGAAAAAGAATCATAAAGAATAGCCGTCAGATTTCACTAAAAATGGCGGGATTGAACCAGATCCCTCGGATCTGGATAATCCGCGTCTCCGAAAAACGGCTTAAGTTACAGCCGTGAGATCTGGATCCTGACGCCGCGGTACTGTAGGCGCGTCACACATGATCGCGGCTAGGCTTGCACGCAACAAGATCCACAGTATTAAACTGCTCCCAGCCATTCAGATAGCGCGCGATAGAATCTCTGTGCGTCGGCTCCGATACACATTAGCCCGCTTCCATCTGGACCGTTCAAAAAGCATCAACCCTTCATAGCTTCATCTGGACCGCCGATATAAGATATTCTCCTTAGCAAAAAGACCAAAATACCCCTGAGAACTTCAAAAATGGCCTCTGTAACTTTTTAAAAGTGTTAAAAATCTGCGGAGACGATTTTCCAGAGAGCTTTTCTCTCTCCTGGAAAATCGTCGAACATGTGGTGTGCGGCGGAAAAAAGGAGCCGATGCGCGGGCAGCATGCGGGAGAGCTTGCGGCAAGACATGCCTACGGGCTGGCCTGCCTTGCGGGCTGGCTGGCTTGCTGCCAAGGCGAGCCTGGCCTGCCTTTGCGGCCGGCCGGCTTCTTTGCCAAGGCAAGCCCGGCTCGCCTTGCGGGGCTGGCCGGCTTCTGCCGCCAAGGCAAGCCCTGGCCTGCCTTGCGGGCTGGGCTGCCTTGTGGCTGGCCTCTTGTGCCACTTGGCTGGCTGGCCGTTTGGCTGGCTGCTCCGGCCGGGGCCGGCTTGTCTAGGTGGCATATCACCGTGGTGGGTCCCACCTTCTCTCTCTCGGGTCCCACTTTCTCTCTCCTCTTTCTCTCTCCTCTTTCTCTCTCCTCTAATTCTTTCACCTCTTCCATGCTTCACAGACACCGTAACAAAGTTGTATTACCCTGTATCACTGCCATGTCGCCTGTAAGGTCCGCAGACACTCTCTCTCATCAAACTGGACCCAGTTGGCCCAATTTGCCAACAATTACAATATATAGGCCAACATAGCTTTGGTGTGATAATAATGGAAACATTAATGGGACGACATCCGGGTGAGCTCCTTTCATCGTTTTCACTATCATCACTTTTGTCGTTGCCATCGTCATCAGTTGAGCAACCTACGATGTTGAAAGATGTTTTAGACGAAAGGATTTCTCCTCCCACGGTTGAAGTTGTGCAAATTATCGTTTTCATTGTAAAATTGTCATTTACATGCTTGAAGGTTGATCCCCAATCACGTCCAACCATGGAACATGTGTCTCATGAGCTATCATCTCTCAAGTCATTCTTCGTTTAATCATTTGACACAGTTAGATTAGTAGAACCATTCCATGGAGGTAGAGTACTCAAGTAGATGGAAATTTTATTGCTTATCATGGTAGAGAAATCCAATATATACTTAATATATCATATATAATCCAAATTATGTTGCTTTCTTCTTTCTTCCTATAAACTAGCATTGTCAATATGAAACTATATGCTAAGTGTATTTAAGCTCTTGTAGTTTTGATTTTAATTTTACATACTACTAATTAAATGGCAATTGATATTTATTCTTTTCTTTCATTTTCTTTGTTCGTGTAATGTTTTTTCCAATTATAGAAGTCCCTCTTTCGTCATAGTTTAGTGTTTTTGCTTCTCCATTTTGTATTAAATTTTTGGAGTAGCTAGTTGATGAGGAGAGCAAATCTTTTTTGCTTCTCCATTATTTCAATTGAGAGCTAGAAGGAAAAATACTATAGCTAATGCTCCCTTAGGCTATGTTTTGGGGTCTTTGGAAGGAATAGAGAATATAATTTAGAAATAATGGATTAATGGAATGGAGGTACCATGTAGGTGAACTATGTAAGTATATACTTGGCACATCAGTTTATACATCAATTTTGGTAAGAAATTAGCTCAAAACTTAGGATAGTTTTGCAAGTCTTTAGGCCTAACCTAATGCTTTGAGATTCTTCTTCGTTGATCACTATCTTTGTACACTTTTCCCCCTTTCTAGTTTAAACAAACACCTCTAAGTATTGGGGATGAAAACACAAGCAAGAGAAAAAAATAGAAAATAAACAATCACATAAATGTGACAATTTACCTTAGTTTAGCACCTAATGAGGTATACCTACGACTACCCCAGAGAATCAAAGAATTTTTATTTATAAAAAAAATGTCTATAGCTCTTTGGCTCACCTCACAAAGTAATCCTGTTTACTTTTTTCCTTTATTTCTCTCTTTTATGTGAGAAAATCCCCAAAAGACAATATATGCTCTCAAAAGAACCCCATTCCCACACATTTATAATATTACTCTTGTACATTTAATGGTCTCAAATCAAACCTAAATAACATATACAAGTCCAACAATTGTGTGGATCCCACAAAATACATGACACAACCACAACAATCTCTACCTTAGCATGGATTCTGCAAGCCACCCTGAAAAAAACCTATGTTGATGTTGATTCTATGATCTATTCCATTGTCCATGCCTAGCCACCATGCCCAAACTGACATGATCCACTCGTTGCTTAGGTGTCCAGCACAGCTCACCATTGCACTATGTGATGTGACTCCACTTCTCCTACTGTTGTAGCATAATTGGAGAGATTACCTCCACTCATAAGATCTGAAGCAGAAGAAACTTGCTTCTAACCAAATCTTCACTTTTTTACAACCTGAATTCCTTGCAGTTTCTATCATCTATCTGTAGCATTTGCCTCAGTTCCAACAGAAGCTCCATCAGTTTTAACACTCCTTGTAAGCCAACCATCTAACCCTGCATCACAATCATAGCCCCTCTAGAAACTTTGAGAACTCTACGTTCAAAAAACCACCAATAGCCTCTTGAATCCAATGCTCCCACGAAGATCTGATTAGAAAATCTAATATATTAGTGTAAATTACACCAGAGGTACCCGACGTTTTGAGAAATCATACCAGAGGTACCTCACGTTTCAAAAATTATACTAGAGATACCTCTTTTCATAGCCCTACCTAACGTTGGCATCTTCCAAGTTAACCATATGATCTATCTCAAACTTTCAGGGATCGATCGTTTCTTGTTGAACTACCCTTATTTGGTGCCTGATTGTTGGTACAACCGTCAAAAAAGCAGCAAGTTAGGGTGCAGAGTTTTCACTGGAGGTGTGTACCATAGTCGAGATCTGTGACTCACTGACGAGTAACCGCCAGTGAGAAAGGGTCACGGGAGAGGACAGGGGCAGGAGAGGGTGTGAGCAATTGAGACGGCGATGAACACATGGGGAATTCGAGTGGTGAATCGTTATGGTGATGGGATGATGAGAGCAAGAGCCAAAGAGGACCAAGTAAGTTATGCTAAACAGGAGTAAATTTGAAAGTACAAAACAAAAGGTATCCCAAACGTTATATTTATAAAATGTAAGGTACACCAAATATAATACGTGAGGTACCTCTGGTATGATTTTTGAACCGTAAGATACCGTTGGTATAATTTCTCAAAACGTCAAGTACTTCTAATGTAATTTCATATATAAAGGAGAATCCAAGTAAGATAAACACTTGGAACATAAAGGGAGACATATATTATTGTAATCTAATCATAAACAACAAACTGAATCAGTATTTAACCCAAGGAAGGAAATATATAAACAACAAGATCTTTGCCATTTACATATGATGCCCTTATCTATGATTTGAATTTGATTCTAGAATATCGTTATTTTCTTGATATCCAAACTCAATTGAAGGTGGCATATATAGCAGAAAAACTTTTTCAATCATGGGTTATTGTGATTTGTGATGCCGTATGGGTTTCAGTGGTCTTGCTTACTGTCACACCGTAATTCTGGCTGAACCAGAAGTGTGAGTGAACCGACACTGGACCAACGGTTCACACCAGGATCTCAATAAGACCATGTCCACTCATACAAACCATTGCACATAACCACAATCAGAATATAATAAAATACAGCAGAAGTCTTAAATTAAATGAACTGAGTAATCTATTGATAAATTTAAATAAAATATTCAATTATTCAAATACCCAAAACATAAATTAATATCTTTACATCAACTGTATTTCCAACTGAAAATAACTAAAACAAATTAAATCAAATCCTAAAGGTACACGCAGAAAGAGCACTCGCATGAAGCGTCATGCTCGTCATCTCCTGTTCGCACATCCAAAGCAGCCACGTCTCCGTACACAGGAGCGTCCATGTAATCCTCCACCGAATAACCTGCATAAATATCTAAAAATAGTGTATACACAAGGGTGAGCTTACAACTTAGCTCAGTAAGATAATCAGACAGTGCAACAAACATATGCATGAGTAACAATCACATCATGGTTTGGTTTAAGTTTGCAATGTGTTATAGAAAGGATTGGCGGCCACCGCACCTCTATACACGAGTGTGTGAAGTCGCCCAATGGATCAAACACCACTGTCGTCCCACATGCACCCACCATGGAATAGAGATACAGTTAAGACGTCTGGATTAAACACCACCAACACCTCCCCTGATACTCTACCTATACCAACACGTAAGCTCCTATTGGCGAGGACTTGCAAATTGGGTTCGTAACTAACCAATCTTATATGTCATCACAATAAGCCCTATCCCAGCACAGCTCCCTACGGCATAGAGATATAGCTAGAGTCTAGTGGTCAGGCCGGAGACCACAGTGCCACTTTCTTCCCCTGATACCCTACCCGCACCAAGCATGCTAAGACAGAACGATACGAAAGATACTAGTGTGAAGAATGATCCCAGACCTCCAGTCATTCCCATTCCACAAACCAACGAAAATAATCACATGCCTAACAATCACATCCTAGCATAGCGAATATACATGAACAATAATAATAATAGAAAATAAAGGATGACATGCGAGTATGCACAAACATCATACCACAGAATCATGGTTATTAACAATATTTTACTGTTAATTAGATTATTAGGGTTTAGGTCCGATTTCCTTACCTGACGCTTGTTTGAGAGCTCGCTCCGCGTCACAAGGTCCAAACGTGCTATCACAAGGTCCTACACAATGTTAGGTTTAATTAGAATAGTTTCCTTAAGATTTACGTTGGTCGAAAAACCAACTGGGTCAAAACACTCCTCACAGAGCAGACCGATCGCAGGTACCTATCGTTGCACTGTAGGGAAACCTACGATCGGTATGGTCGATCGGTCTGTATGGTCGACCGGTCCCCCACAGACCGGTCCCCGAGAGGTACCGATTGCATAAGGTGCGACGGGTATGGTCGACCGGTATGTCTCCGGGAGACCATACATCTGGTTTTCGCCTTTCGTCGATCACCCCCTATTGATTCTAGGGTTTCACCTATTCATTCTAGGTCTGAGCACTGGATTGGAGTTGTTTTCAACTCCATTCAAGTCCTAGTTTCAATGATCTTCAACCTAGAACTTAAATCTAGGGTTACCGACTAGATTAGGGTTTGACAACAAAATTATGGTTTAGATCAATACCCCGCTTTGCATGGTATTGATCCAAACATGACTAACCATCCTATAACTCTTAATGTAGATGAAGGTTTAAACATTTACCGTTGACTTGCGATAATGTGTTCTTCGTCGAACGACAATGGCGGTTCTTCCTTCTCCTTCCTAGCTTCTTCTCCTTCTTCAATCTCTTTCTCCTCTCTAGGGTTTGTAAGGATTAATGAAAGAGATTTTAGGAGGTTTAGGGATTCTATAAAAGAATAGGATTAGGTTTAGGAAACCTCCTAACATTAGGAAAATCCTTTGGTTCGAAATTTAGAAAATGGGACCCGCAGAGATCCTTTTCCGGATCTAAGTGGTTTGATGTGCAGGCCATACCGGTCGACCGGTACCATCGACCGGTATGAATTATTTTATACTTAAATGGTTCGATTTCATACATGTTTGTCATCCGCTCGTCCCGTCTGGCCCGGTGATGATCGGAAGACCTGTTACGACATGAATGAAATGTTTAGATCGGATTCATGGAGTGCAGGTCTTACATTTACTATCATTTTGACACTTAAGCATCGAACTCAGGAGCAAATTCGGCAGGAAAAAATTCCAAGTTGTACACGCTTCCAAGGTAACAAAATGGGATATCACTTCTTTGGTATCAGGTTCTGAATCAACCCATTAATTAAAACTGATTTGGGTGAATGTGTCAAAAGGGAACTGGAGTAAAAAACTGAAACATAAATTGATTGTTTAAAACCGAATGGAATGACCCAAACTTGCTAATTGGTTCGGTTCTAATTTTTTATATTAGCTTTTTTTTTTTTTTTTGATTTGTTGAGTATAAGAAAAAAATTGTTGGCTTTGATCGGTTTAGAATCCGTTAGACCAAATAATCAAACTATATAGTAGAAATCAATTAAACCAAATAAACCCAATTGATTTTTATTCGGTTGTATCGATTTTTATTTGGATCAGTTTTGTTTTTATTATTTTTTAGATTAACTAAAATCGAATCGATTAACTAAAACTGAACCTCCATAATTTTTAGCTTGGCTCTAGTTACTTCTAAAAGCACACTGGGCCACTTTGGGGTTCAAAGTCCATGAGCCCATATATCAAAGCTGTAGCCAATAGTTCCAGAGGATCACCAACGATAATGGTCTATATAAAGGTGTCAATTTTGGGACCGCACTGTGTCCCCCAAGTCGAGTCGATTGGTTAAAAACCCCACCTAGCCGGACTGTTTAATAAACGTGTTGGTCTGGTGCAGGGGTGCAACTCGACTGTCACTCTACTGGACCTACCGATTAAAGCCCGAATTAGTATAAACTAAATAAAAACCAATTAAAGACATATATAAATTTTTTTCTTTTATTTAATCTACCTATTTTTCCCACCAATTTTTCCACCTACTTGTGAACATTGGACTTGCAACGAATACAGTCCTACTAAATGAGATTGCAATGGGCCTTTTGATATCCTAGCATCCAAGATGACTTGAATTTAGCAAATGATGTTAAGAGACTTTTACGGTCACATGTAAATATTCTTTAAAATGCATATTTTGATCCTTCGTTTTTTTTTTTTTTTTTTTTTTTTTTACCATTATCCACATACATTCTTCATTTGTGAGTAAGAATAAATCAATGTGTTGGATTTACTACAAAGTAGACCGATTATAAATGAGTATAAAACCAAATAGCATAATCGAACATAAGGCCAAATATCTGACTATGGACATTAATAGACCGATTGAACGGATTAACATAAAACCAATTAGGGATGCAGATCGAACGGACCTAATATAAACAAGTCAATGTCTCGCAAATCAAGATCGATTAGTTAAACATGTCGATCACAGTGCAAGATGTTAAATTAGTGGGGATCGATTAGACCTGATCGAGACCGATTGAGACCAACTGATTGACACCCCTAGTCTATCATATTTGTAGTTTTTTTTTCCAGTAGATTATCATATTTGTAGTTGGTGATCGGCCGGCTTAGAAGAATCTTCCAAGCCACATCATTGTTTTTTCTTTTATTTTATTTATTTATTTCGTGAAACCAACCCACACCAATTAGTTAATAGGAATTGTATTGGTTAGAAAAAGGTTCACACATTCATGGAGGACAGAAAAACTGTCGGGACAAAAGAGCGCATCAGTTACGTAGGGTATGCGGTATATCGCCAAGCTAGGCTTTGTGAGCTACCACAACATAAGGGTATCAATTTGGAATTGATCTGGGAGTCATTTTTCTAACTGAATATTAAACAGGACGGAATGGTTCTGGTATAGGTCTCCCAATGGTTCCAAAACTGATAGACCATTTTTAAGAACTAGTTGGAATCAGAACCATCCAAAACCGTATAAATCTAGGTTGTTGACATAGATGATGGCTACAAAAGAAATTTGATTTGGTGGAAGTGCTTTGGGGACCATTGGTGTTGGTCATCTAAATTTATTTTGGGTATTGGTTTTATTAGAAAGTTTAGTGAATTAGATTCAATAAATTTAAGAGTATGTTATTGAGAATGTTTTGATTTATGGTAGATTTATTCAATACTGACTTTTTTTTCCCTTTCGGATGAACAAAGAAAATATCAATGCAAAAGCATCCAAGGGGTTTGAGGTGCATTGAAAATAAAATTGCAGTTGAAATGATATCATATTTAAAAATGCTAGATTAGGCTGCAGTTGATATGCATTCAAAATGGGTGGTTAAGAGGAAGATATTTTCATTCTGGGGGCTCAAAATGCAAAATAAGCTAAAGAGCTTAGAGCTTGGTTCTAGATATAGGTCATATTCTCTTCTACGAGATTCCACAATCTAAGAAAGCATACTAAACACTATTTGTCATATCAGAATATGTTATTGATCTAGAATGCATTCTAAGAATGCATATCAAATACAGCTTTAATATTTTTATTTTTATTTTTATCCCCTATACTTTACAAGGTTTCTGTCTTTCTGATGTCAAAGGATCCTGTGTTATATGGGTCATGGGTTCATATGGAACCGTTAGCGATATTCGATGCAGTTAGCAAAGCCATATCTTTAATGAGGGCTAGAAACTTGACAGATTTTAAACCAAGTGAGGCCTGAGTCCCACCTAAGCCTGGTCCAAGTTTGTTCAAACCTGAGCCCAAACAAGGCCCAAGTTGCACCCTTTCCACTCTATATTTCTTGTTAGTTGTGCACCAAGTCCACTGCCATGCTCCTCACCCCGGGACTCTATGAGAGGTTTTCTTTCTTCCACATTTGACCTGGGACTCGCCCAATCTCAACAACCTCAGATTCAAACCTAGGTGAGATTCAGATGGGCTTTTTTTTTTTTTCTAGAAACCTTGGACCTTTACCCCTTTCACATTTTACCTGGGCCTGCCCCAATCTGAACGAGCCCAGATTCAAGCTCAGACCAGATTTCATACCGAATTTTTTATTGTTCTGTTAGAATTAATCTTGGGCTGGGCCCACCCATGCCACAAGCCCCTAATTTCATATAGTAGTTCATGGATTTACTCACCACTGCTAGAAATTTGTAAATGGTAGGAACTGCCAACTTGTTTTGTCAATCTTTCTTCCTTTTAATTCCCAAAAGATATTTGGAGAAATGGAACATTACGTTAAATTAAGATTAAAAATGAGTGTGTAATTTTAGAAAATCCCCCACTTTGGTCGGTTTACTTACTTTGCCTTGGAGTCCCATTTCAAAGACAATAGGAAAAATCATATAGTATGGCTAAATCTCACCTACCCTGTTTGCGATAATATCCCTAATACCTCCTACCTTTGAAAATATGAATTAATCAGACCCTCTTATATTAATTATTGTTCGTAATTGATGATATGTCACTATCTCAAATTCGTTTTTTTTTTGGGTAAAATATCAACTCAAATTTGTTAATGACAAAACTACCACATCTATAATTTACTCTTTTAATTTTAAAAACTTAAAAATTTATTTATTTAGTAATAGATATTAGGTTTTCACAAAAAAATGGTTTCACCATCGTCTCAGGTTTCACCGTTTACTATCTTTGGTAGACGTGGCCTGAGAAGATAACCGGAGTCATCCGCGGTGAGTCTCCAATCTCTACTGTAGTGAATTCATCAGTTGTATTTTTCCCAATCTTAATACTTTAAAACAATTTGGAAATTCACTTTCTGGATCTATTCCTTTAGAAATAGAAATTTTGAGAAATCTGACTAAGTTATATATAGAAAAAAAAAATTCTAATAAGATCCATCCCTGCCAATTTTGGGAAGTTAACCAAGCTTACCTTGTTATTTTTGTACAGGAATAAATTTTCTGGTCCCATTCTTTTAGAAATAGAAAGGAGTAAAATCAGTTGGAAAAAAATAACATAATTGATAAAAATCTAGGATAGAATTGCCACCACTTGATGAGCCTGATTAAAACCATCAGCTGATTTGACAACCATTAATCATCAAAACAGGAGGCCCATTATGTTGCACCTTAATAAGGGACCTCGGCTTTCTTAGTAAAAAGGCCATTGGAAAGGGATTGTTGGGAAAGAGTTGTTTCCTTTTGAAGAGCCATGAAAATGGATTTGGGAATTGATTGATGAAATTTCATTGTTGGATACATTTTGCTTTCAATTATCTTTACTGGATAAGACTGTGGATTGAAGAAGGGAAAAAAAAAACCCTCATCCCCATTTCCTTCTCCCTCTCTTTCCTAGGGATAGTGATTTGATGTCCACTTGGCATTAGGCGTAATTTAATTTTTCAATAAAAAATAACATCAAAATAAAAAGAATTAAAAAGGTAAATCCAAAAAGAATATGGAGAAATTGTTTTTTATTTTATTTTTATCCAACTTGTGCTTTGTCTTGGAGTTATTGGACCAATTACCAAAGGTGATAACGAAAAAAATATATATTGTTTTTCATCCAACATGTTCTTTTTCATGGACTTAGTGATTACTTTACTAAAGCTGATAAATTAGTCATGCCAATCAATTGGAAAAAATAATAATCTTAAGAGCAATATACAGATAGATAAAAGACTAAGAGAGATAAAGAGTAAAATAATAAATCAATCTTGTAATGGAGACAACTTTTCCATAGAAGGCCATAGGAAAGTGATCGAAGGGAAAGAGTTTTTTTCTTTTGAACAGCCGTGAAAAACGGTTCTGCGAAAAGATTGATGAAAGTTCCTTGTAAGATACTTTTTACTTTCAATTATCTTTAGTAGATAAGAGTGATGGACTGAAGAAAAAAAAAAAAAAAAAACCTTCGTCCTCACTTTCTTCCTCCCTCTCTTTCTTGGGGATATTGACTTGATGTCTGCTTGACATTAGACTTTATGCGCATTTTAGCTTTTCAATAAAAGATGGCATTAAAATAAAGGGAATTGAAGAGGTAAGCCCAAAATGAATGTGGAGAAATTATTATTAGGAACTTTGTAAAAGCTGATAATGAAATTATTATTGCGGAACTTTACAAAAGCTGATAATCCATTCATGTCAATCAATTGAAAAAATAATTATTTTTTAGAATAATACAAAGAAAGATAAAGACTAAAATAGTAAGTTAATAGAAAAACTTGTGTGACCAATAAAGATTCCATAAATGGAGAAAAAAAAATGAAAAAGATGAATAAAGAAGAGTAAATGAAAAGCAATTGTCACTTAGCATATAACAAGATCTTGAAAATGTTAAAAATTTTAGACAACTAATAGAATATAATAGAAATTATATCTGATATATTAAGTAGGTATATATTAATTTCTCTAACAAGGCTAATGGATTTGCATCTAAAGTATTCTTTCTCCAAGTAAGAATTCTATTAATGTAATTACTCAAACACTCTCATCAAAAATCTTTTTTCTGATTCCCTAGAAAAGTAGATACTGTTAAATATCAGAAAGAAAATTGTAGATCATTTGGAAAAATAACATTGAATCAAACCAAGAGAGACAATATTCAAGAGGAACGTTCTGTTAATTTAAGAGTTAAATTGGAGTAAATGTAATTTTACCAAATCCCCTAATTTGGTCGGTTTACTTATTTTGGCTTGGAGTTTCAAGTCAAAGTAATATATATCCTCTTTTTCCACCTCTTTTTCGCTTTGGTCATTTTATTGAAAATTTAAAAGTTTAGATAAATTTGAGATTGAAATGATACAATTTATTTACAGTGGCTTTGGTCAATAGTATACAACTGAGAAGTCATGAATTGATGGCCTTCAAAAGCACGTTAAAGTCTTTATCTCCTCTCTTAGGGCCAAATTTAGTGCCACACATTGGTAGGGGACTTCAGTCATTTGATAGAGGTTGGTCTTTGTCATTTGAAGTTAGTTACGTAGTCATATGATGTGTAGGGATCCTTTGCAGTGACTGTCAAGCGGCAATCAGGATCCTCACTATTGCTTGGCAGTCACTATAAAGAATTTGGTCCGTCATATGATTGCATGTACAAATATTATCAAAAGCATTTGAATTCAAGCATCCGAAAGAGTTTGAGAATGTGGAAGAACTAATGTTTTACTGTAATGATTACAAAAGTTTCCATTTTAAGTGTAAAAATTTCCTTTAATTCCCTTTACAAACAATCAAAACCTTGGCGTTTTATGGTAGGATTTAATTACTCAATACGACAAAACATATTGTAATATTAGAGATAATATCAACAATCAAACCATATGATTAAGAATCTGAACCAATATAATGTAATATAATGAAATCTAAACACATACCTTATACGGTGTTAATCAAGGAATCGATTAGGGCTGAGTCATGTTGGTGCACTCTCCTTAAGATTGTGTTTGCTCCCTATATGGTGCAACGGGTTCCCGCAAATCAATCTCCAAGATAAAACAGTCCTTTAGTAGAACACCCACACAGTGTGCACTCACTGTTAAGTGTATGCAGATCCGACGACTAAGGTTAACAATCTTTTAAAACAAGAATGAAACAGACTCTATCGATAAATCATAGTGGAGAGAGAGAGAGTTGGAAGGAGAAGGAAGAAAGACATCAATTTTGTATTCAAATCTTGAGTGTTTTGGAATGAGACAACGTCCTTTATTTATAGAAGACAAGAGCTTCTCCAAGGGTCACTACCAAGGGATATGGGTGTACCTCTTCATACCAGAAGGTATAAGTCACCACCCTTCCAAAAGGGTACACATGAATAGATATGGATCCATACCCATATCCATATCCATTTCACTATCCATATCCATATCTAATTCAAAACAAAATTCAAATTAAATTTCCCTCAAAATTAAAAACAAAGTTTTTGAATTTAATTTTAAAATTTTTTTGAAACTTTATTTGTTTTTCGATATTAAAAATAACATTTGTTCAAACTTAAGGAATTATATGTTAATGACAATCAATTCTTTGGCTCAATTCCTAAAGAAACAGGATATCTAAGAATTTCGTTTGTTGGGATTGAAATTGATGACAAGAATGTTTCTAGCAATGGCATTAAGGGTGTCAACGGGCTGGTTTGGGCCGATTTTGGTCCGGACTGAATCGATGTCGGGTTTTATAAGCCCAGCCCAAAACATATTCATTAAGAATTCGGGCTGGGGTGGGCTACGCTGGACACAATAACTAACGGGTTGGTCCGGTGTCGATTTGTTATCGGGCTGGGTTTATTGAGATGATTTCGGGTTGGTTCGGTTTGGATCGGGCTTATCGGGCTATCGGACCCTTTTTATATGTAAACTATATAGCCTATTTTATTATTTCTATCTCTAAAATTAGTATTATTCCTTCCATATGTATGTAATTTAATAAACTATAACAATTAACATAATCTTTTCAACTATAGATTCACATAATCTTCTAGATCATGAAGTGAACTCTAATAGTGTAACACAATCTATTAAAATTTAAAACCATTAAAATTAAGAAATTGGGCCCGAACAGATCTTATCGGTGTTCGGGTTGGGTTTTATCGGTTTGGGCTAATTCGGATTTCTTAACGGACCGGTCCGGTTTGGTTTCAGTTTGGACTGAAACAGTGTCGGGTTTTACAAGCTCAGACCAAAACCTGTCCATTAAGGCTGGGTTCGGGTTATATCGGGCTGGCTCGGTCCGGGCTGGGTTCGGGTTATATCGGGCTGGCTCGGTCCGGGCTGGGTTTGGGTTATATCGGACTGGCTCGGTCCGTGCTACAGGGCCGGGCCCAGTTTTGACACCCTTAAATGGCATCCTAGCAAGAAACATTTGACTTGTTAATTGAATATAGGAAAAAAAAATTTTGATCTACCCCTTAGGTTAAGAGACTCATGATCACTTCCCCCCCCCCCTCCCCTCCCCCTCCCCCTCCCCAAAACGCCCCCCTCCCCAAAACATTTGACTTGTTAGTTGAATATACGAAAAGTTTTTCTGATCTACCCCTCAGGTTAAGAGACTCATGATCACCTCCTGCTCCTCCTCCCCCCCCCCCAACGAAAAAACCACTCTTGTATATGAAGTTTTCATAATACCCTTCCATTTTATCCAATCACCCAGGAAAGTCCTTTTTAGAAAACTTCTCCCCAATAAAACCTATCCCCTAGAATATGTGGTACGGTTTATAAAATTATTTTTGAAGCAACGGAAAACTTTGAATGGTATAAACGGCTCAAGTTGTAATGTAAAAGAAACTGAAGAAACTTTATGGGTTATCGATTGCACGACCTGAATGTGCTGGGTTGGTTCTATGTTATTTCAGTCCCATATGAGTTCACTAATTAAAACTTAAATTCAAAGTACTTCTAGAGCTTATCATGGTTTTAGGTATCAGTATCGTATCGACCGATTTATATCCGTATCGGCCGTGACCATGATGGATACATAATCAACAAAGTATCATTTTGCTGAATCTGTATGGGGATCAATACCAAACTGATACTTGATCATTACAGGCCGATCTTGGCTGGCACGTGGCCAATTTTGGCCGATATGGACCAATTCCAACCGATACCTAAAAGGTAGACACATCAACATACGATCGATACTTGACTGATACTCGCATCCGATATTAATACCAATACAAATACCCATATCCATTGAACTCATCCACTTTGTAACCTTGTAAAGAGTTTCACCACGAGCATAAACCTCATTTTTTGTTTATAAGTAAGTATACACCTCATCTATTACCAAAAAATTAAAGAAAAAAGTATAGCACTCATTTCATTAAACGAGGATGAGAAATTACACTCAATTCTTATCTTTCACCACTCAATGTGAAATCCGTATGTCGGCATGTGCTCAGGTTTTTCTCTTACAGATAATCATCTTCCTCTTTGAGTTATTAAGAAAGGACGAGAATTTCGTAGTACCCAGGCCGGGTCAGCTTCTTTGTATGATATCATATCGTCTACAAGTCATGTTTTTATCCTTTTTTCCCCCTCTGTATACATTAACAAATCCAATGGTATTTTACTAAAAAAAAAGAAAAATAAATACAATTGTTGGATGATATGTCAATTCTTTTTAAGCATAAATGTAATAAAAGGTGTGGCCAACACCTTATCTTACATGCACTATGATTGCTTACCATCAATAATTCATAGAGAAATATCACGTAGAAATATTTTATTGGATTCAGAGTACGAGGCTTATGTGTCAGACTTTGGCACTGCAAGGTTTCTGAAGCCCGATTCAAGTAACTGGACTTCACTTGCAGGAACGTATGGCTATCTAGCTCCATGTAATGTATTTATTTCTTTTACCTAAGACACTATTTGATATAGTTCATATGTATGTTCATGAGTTATTTATAATAAATCATTTATAAGAATAAATCATGAATCGTGAATTATAAATAATAATCATTTAATACCACAAGTCACCAAGAAGTAATAATAGATTATCACAATAATGATAAACATCTTCTAACTTATTTGTAGGGTTTAAATTATATTAATTTATTTTAATATAAATAGATACCATAAATCATACCAAACAATTACATATGTCATAATGTATTATATAATTAATTCTATAATACATATCGAAGAGAGCTTAAGACATTTATATTCCTTAGTTTTCTTTATTAGGGTTATATTGATTTGATTAATTTTGTAAAAGTATGGTTTCTATCTTCCTTTTTTTATGTACAAATGTTTTTTTTGAGAAATGATGGCATTGATACATTAAAATAACCTTTTTTTTTCACAGAGCTTTCTTCTACAATGAGGGTGACAGAAAAATGTGATGTATATAGTTTTGGTGTGATAATAATAGAAATATTAATGGGACAACATCCAAATGAACTTCTATCATCTTTATCATTATCATCATTGTCGTCATTGCCATCATCATCAACTGTGCAACCCATGATGTTGAAAGATGTTTTAGACAAAATGATCTCTCCTCCCACGACTGAAGAAGTTGCAGAAATTGTGATTTTTATTATAAATTTGTCATTTACATGTTTAAATATTGATCCCCAATCACGTCCAACCATAGAACATGTGTCTCATGAGTTATCATCACACAAGTCATCATCGATTGAGTCATTTGACACAATTACATTAGCCGAACTATTCCATGGAGGAAGAGTACTCATGTAGATGAAAGTTTTATTACCTATCTTGATAGAGAAATCCAATATGTACTTAATATATCATATATGGTCCCAATTATGTTTTTTTTTTTTTTTTCTTTAATAACTTAGCATTGTCGATATGAAAACATATGCTAAGTTTGAAACTTAGCATTTTTTTTCCTTCCTACTTTTCCCATCCATTTTTCTCAAGTAGATGAAAGTTTCTTTTTTTTTTTTCCTTCCTATTTTTCCCATCCATTTTTCTCTCGCATTTTTGAACTTCATACTTTTTCTTTATCCTTCTCTTTTTTCTCAAGTCTGAAACTAATTAGGTCCGACCAAGACCGATTGAGACCAATCCATTGATACCCCTATTTACTTTATTAAAGCTGAGAAACTAATTATGTCAATCAATTGGAAAAAATAACAATTTTAAGAGTAATATAAAGAAGATAAAGACTAAGGCTATGTTTGGTATTATTTTTGTTTTTATTTTTCTGACGTATTTTTGTTTTCATAAATGTTTGGTATTATTTTTTCGAACTATTTATGAAAACAAAAAATAAAAACAAGCCCAAAATCAGAAAGAGGTTGAGACCTCTTTTTGCTTTTTGGGCAAAAAGAGTTTCTAATAGTTTTTGCACAACTTTAATGACCACGTGAGTCGGAAACCTCCAACGGCTCAAAAAGAAAGGGTAAAACCGTAAAGATCGTTCTAACCGCACTTTCCCCTCAATACACCTCTGCAAAACTGAAAAGCTCTTTGAGAAGTAAACAAATTCTCCTCTGTTGCAAGTTTTCGATATTTGATCTTTGATCTTTGATGCTGCACTCAAAACTAGGACAAGGAACTTATCTTTCTTTATTTTATTAGCATTGAATTGGGTTTTATTTTCTGTATTTGATCTTTAGGGTTTCCATTTCTTGAAAAACTCGCTCTCTGTGTTTGGAGATATCTATGGGTTTTCTGGGTTTCAAGAGCTTCAATCAAACACGAGATGAATATTTTCTGAGTGGAGTTGATGGTTGATTTTTTCAGAGAAGAAGACAGAATATCAATTCGTAAGCCCTAAGAGAGAGAGAGAGAGGGACGGAAAAGTGAGATGAGAACAGCAATACCAGAGAGGGCGGGGGAGAGGGACAGGCGATGTCTTTCTCCAGTGACAGGTGGGAGAAGGAGGGACGAAGAATATACGGAATTAGAAATGAAATGCTTCTTGGAGCTAAGAGTGGCTTCGGTATGGTCATCCCTAAAAGAAACTTATGAAAGGATAAACATGGAAACAAGATAGAGTGAGAAATTGGAAGGTAAGGTAGATGCTGAAGGGATGGGGAATAGCGTCGAAGGGTTTCAGAGGAAGAAGGATATTTTTTCTCTGATATATCTTCTCACTTGAAATTTTTTTTTTTCTAGGTAGAACTCACCTGGGATGATTGGTAGCTCGTTCTTGGCTGCTGCGTACTGTTATCTCCCCATTTTCTTCAATTTTGAATTAACTTGTTTAAAAGTCCACTCCCTACCCCTTATAATTCCAAAACTTAACCTGGGTTTCTCTTTGTTTTTACTCCCTCATTTGCAGGGAGGGGTTACAACTTCGTGTTCAGAAGCAATTATTAGATTTTCCTTTTTCATTCACGTCAAAGGTGGGCTCATGTTGGTCAAGCTTCATAAGATTACAACCAAGAAAAAAAAATAAGGGTATATAAATGGATTGTGTTTGTTAGGATTGATAGTGTTGATCATTATGTTATGGATCTATTAAAGTTATAAAAAATTATTTTTAGAGATAAATATATCAAATCTATTTTTTTATTTTACACTATTTTTTATTATAGTTATCAAACAACATTTTATTTTTGATCAAAAATAATTTTTAAAAATATTTTTTAATAAATAAACAAAAACTAAAAACAAAAATGATACCAAACACAATCTAAAAGAAAAAAAATTAAAATAATAAATCAAAAGAAAGACTAGGGCGTCAATCTTGTAGTGTAGACAACTTTTCCATGGAAAATCGTTGTTGAAAAAAATAACATAATCAATTGTTGTTGAAAAAAATAACATAATTGAGAGCATTTTGGATCTAGCTCTTCTATGGTGGCCCTTTGATATAAATCTTCTAAAAGGGTGTTCGCACTTGATGGGTCAGATTTATACCAATCAGTTGATTTAATTACCGTTTACCGTGAAAACAGGAGGCCCATTATGGTGCACCTTGACAAGGGGCCTTGGACTTCTCAGCAAAAGGCAGTAGGAAAGTGATTGATGCGAAAGAGTTTTTGTTTTGAACAGCCGTGAAAAATGGCTTTGGGAAAAGATTGATGAAATTTTCTTGTAAGATATTTTTTACTTTTAGGACAATAGAAAGAAAGATAAAGACTAAAATAGTAAGTCAATAGAAAAACTTGTCTAACCAATAAAGATTCGACGAGGAAGGAAAAAACAATGAAAAAGATGAATATAGAAGAATAAATGAAAAGCAATTGTCATTTAGCATATGACAAAATTTAAAAAAAAAAAAAAAAAAAACTTTCCTCAATGTATCGATATAGATTCCCTAAGCATGTATTGTTAAAGAAATATACTATCAGTATTGTCATGATAGATTTTTGAAAAAAATTCATCTATACTTCAAAAACTATGTCAAAATCGATTGGATACCTACTAATTGCAAAAACTTCAATCGCCACTACTAAACTAACGGATTTGACTTAAAATGGGATTAAACATTGTTGGAACCTTGGCCAAGTTGTGATGTTGTCAGCAACTTTGTATTGTATGTGTTGTTATTGTTGGCAACCTCTAGACAGCTCAGCAGGACCGATGACGAGTGGATAGCACAAGAGACCGAGTGGACAGCTCAACAGGCACACGAGCGACAGTCCGCAAAAGCAGAAGCATGGTTAGACAGTGGACAGCTCCTATCCGAGAAAGAAAGAGGAGAGAAAGTGTCCGTAGGGACTCTCTAACGCAGGGTGGATGGGCAGTCAAGACAGGGTGACTGGGTTGATGCAGCAGTCGAAGAGAATGCAGTTCAGCTGATGAGAAAGCCCAGATGAAGAGAGAGAAAGAAGAGAGAGAAAATGGAGGAGAGAGAAAGAGGAGAGAGAATGGGTGGGGACCAGGTGGGTCCCACTTTGGGTGGCCAGGCCAGCAGGCCATGTCAGCATGCCTAGCAGCATGCACATGCCAGGGTCATGCGCACTGCACAGCTAGTGCCACGCACATGGAGGGAGCCATGCGCACAAAGATGCCGCGCACAAGAAAGCAACCACGCGCCGCCAAAGACTAACCGCGAGCACAGCACCAGCCGTGCGCACAACACCAGCCGAGTGCACAGCAGGCAGCCGCGCGCATCATTTGTTCGATGAAATGCCGAAGTGAAGATTCCAATCTGAAGGCTTCAAGTGGCGCAGAGTTTCGCTGACGGGATCTGACCGATCCAGTGGTCTAAATCAGAAGATCCCCTCTTCGTCAATCAGAAATCGACAACGGCGTACGGTATGTCAGAGGCGGAAATGATTATGTGCATCGCGACAAATAGAATCAAGGCAGAAGATTTCATTTGGAATGTTGTGATTAGCCGAACTTGTTTGGGGCATATCTCAGCCGTCCGATGTCGGATTGAGGCCCATAATATGTCAAACTGAAGGATTTTCCGAACAGAAGACTTTGGGAGTGGTTTGAGCTCGAGTAGAAGGCCTCTAATGACGATTTTGAAGGAAACTCTCCATTGAAGCTTCTTCAAGAGAGAGAGAGACTCCTACTGCCTATGTGAGGCAATGAAAGCTTTGTTGAAGCTTGAAGAGAGTGTGTGGACCTGTTGTGAGTGTTCAATGGAGTCATTGTGGTGAAGAATGAGCTGTGCAGCCAGAGAAGAGGCCGAAATGCTAGCTCAGAGAGGCTTGTATCAGTAGTGAGCAAGACTGGGAGGTAAACTCGCACACAAATCCTATTTACTGTATCAGTGCTATATGGGAAGGGTTTGTAATGATTTTTGATATACATATTGTATAACCTTGTCAAGTGAGTGCTTGACTGGAGTTGGGGTTGGTGCCTAGGGGCACGCTTTTAGTCGAATGCGGTTGATGTTGTAGCATCGGGGTTGTGGGTGCAACCGTAGCATTACTGTTGAGTATTGGGTATATACGAAACCATAGTTAGGGTATTGCCCCGTGGAGTAGCCATCACAGTGTGTGATTGGTGAACCACATTATACTGTGTGTTCTGTGGATGTTATATTGTGTGTGCATTAGAAGTTTGTGTGCTGCAGGTCTGGGTGTACACACTTGGCAGGCCAAGCCCCTGGTATGGATACCTGTGGATGTGTGGTTGGTGTGTGCACGAAATGTGTTTGACAGATTGACTGTGAGAGAGTCTCAAGTAATCGGCTCAAGGCGGCTTAGCACAAATTGATCAACGGCTCTTGGCAGCCCTTGCATAGCATCGGGCCATAACCGAATAGTGGAAAAGATTTTTAGTGGCCACTGATTCACCCCCCCTCTCAATGTCAACCTTGGGAATAACAAACATTTCTATCCTTTCTTTTAGAAACTGAATGACATTAAATTGAGATAAAATTATTAATTTGACATTTTACCACTCTCACAATCTCTACCCTTTCCCATGTCTTCTTCACCAAATCTCTGGTGATGGCCCCATTATTTTCTCCCTTCCTTTCATTTTCAACTGCATCTTTTGCGGCAAGGTCTATGTCTACGATCTTTCACCCATATTCAACAGAGAACTCATCATGGACTGATCATTGGATCATTTTAATTCAAATTACAATGTCGAACTCTTAAACTGAAAAGAAAAGCTTCCAATGAGAACATTGCACCACTCTGTAGATTTTTCCGAAGGTCTTTCACCTCATTTTATTAATACCCACACTCTTTATTTGGAAAGGAGAAGTTTGGCGAAGATTCTAGGAGATGCACAACAAGCAATTGAATTGGATTGCATTATGAAAATAAATGTAATAAAGGGTGTGGCCAATGTCTTATCTTACATGCACCATGATTGCTCACCACCAATAGTAGGGGCTTTAGTCATGTGGCTGTGAGAAGCACACAAACCTCTTCAATTCTTGTGGACTCTAATTTAATGCCACACACGGGTAGAGGGTCTTAATCACGGAACAAAGTTTGAAACCTTCTGGGTGGAAGCCAGGAATATATGGCCGTTAAAAGCACGTTAACGTCTTCATCTCCTCTCTAAGGGCCAAATTTGGTGCCACACATCGGCAGGGGACTTCAGTCTACAAGTCATGTTATTATCCTTTTTTTTCCCTCTCTGTTTAAATTAACAAATTCACCCCTACAAAAAAAAAAAAAAATACAATTGTTGGATGATACGTCAATTCTTTTTTATGCATGAATCCAACGGACTCACATGTTACTGCATATTTCTTCTCCTTGTGTGGGCCTCAACTGGCATCATGGTTGGTCCCCTGCTGACAACACCGGTTATCCAATCTTCCAATAATTGTATTATAAATCTCCCTAATCTCTTTCATTTTCTCACAGTCACAGTTGGAAACCTTGACATAAACCCCAAAGCTCAAAACATGACTTGCTCAAATTTCTTTTCCCTTTCACTCTCCTTCTCACTCCTTTCTTTCTTGCTAGTTGTCTTGTTGCTCCCTATTTCCCCTGTTTCGACTTCTACCACCAGTGCTGCGGAACAAGCAAAGGCTCTCTTGAAGTGGAAAGCTGACTTCATCCACAACCAAACCCACTCTGATCTTCTGCCTTCTTGGACACTCACCACCAATGCTTCTTCCCATTCCTCCCCTTGCAATTGGTTTGGTATTGTTTGCAACCAGCTCGGTAGTGTTTCTCACATACAACTACGGGATGTGGGTTTACAAGGTACGCTCACAAGCTTGAACTTCACTTCTTTCCCTGACCTTGTTCGTCTTGTCCTCATCAACTTCACTCTCTTTGGCACCATTCCGTGTCAGATAAGTAGCCTTTCCAAACTTAGATTCCTAAGTCTATTTTACAACCAACTCCATGGTGAAATTCCATCAGAGATCAGTGTGCTAACAAGTACTCGGTTCTTGTCGGTTGGTGCTAATCATCTTAGTGGCTCCATACCTTTGGGTATAGCAAAGCTACGTCATCTTACACTACTAGATTTGGCTGACAACAATCTCAGTGGTTCAATCCCTACATCTTTAGGTGATTTGTGCAATCTTACTAATTTACATCTATTTAGTAATGCACTTTCTGGTCCCATTCCATTAGAAATAGGGAATTTGAAAAATCTGACTGAGTTGTTTATGTACGATAATTCTCTAACAGGATCCATCCCCTCCACTTTAGGGAACTTAACCAAGCTTACCTCGTTATACCTGTACAGCAATAAACTTTCTGGTCCCATTCCATTAGAAATAGGGAATTTGAAAAATCTGACTGAGTTTTCTATATTCGATAATTCTCTAACAGGATCCATCCCCTCCACTTTAGGGAACTTAACCAAGCTTACCGTGTTATTCCTGTCCAGAAATAAACTTTCTGGTCCCATTCCATTAGAAATAGGGAATTTGAAAAATATGACTGAGTTGACTATGTACAATAATTCTCTAACAGGATCCATCCCCTCCACTTTAGGGAATTTAACCAAGCTTACCGGGTTATACCTGTACAGCAATAAACTTTCTGGTCCCATTCCATTAGAAATAGGGAATTTGAAAAATCTGACTGAGTTGTCTATGTACGATAATTCTCTAACAGGATCCATCCCCTCCACTTTAGGGAACTTAACCAATCTCACCACTTTAAAACTCTTTTACAATCAATTTTCTGGTTCAATTCCTCAAGAAATCGGAAATTTGAAAATTTTATCTTCCCTACAAATTTTTGGAAACAA